>VZTZ01008616.1:0-95000 GCA_013400955.1 Drymodes brunneopygia | reverse complement strand
AGGAGTGAATCAGAATCCAGGGAAGGGACTGTGATTCTGCAGAAACGTAATGCTAATGCTCTAGATAAAAACTATGATAAAAATAAAGAGGAATTAAAATGAAGACAAGGAAAAAAAGAAGAAAAAAGAAATCCAAGATTAGAAGCATTGAAAATGTAAGTTAATAGGCAGTATCCTTGAAAGACTCATAATATTTAGAAGGTACACTATGCATATGTATTTTAATAGCTTCATAATTATGAAGGCAATAGGATTTAATTGTACTTTCATCCATAATAGGAAAGGGAATGTGGAGCAATTTAAAATTAAATAGCTTCAGTATCTGAAGCGTTGAAAATCACTGGGGAAGCTTGTCCAGCTGAAGCGGAGCTAGTGGAAGTGTGCCTGCCCGGCAGCTCATCTCGCTGGGCTGGAATTCAGTTCCTGGCTCTGCAGCACAAGGACAGCGTGTGTTAGCTGGGCTGCATAGATGGCTGCAAGGAGCAGACTTCAGCAGCGGTTTACTACTTCACAGCACTTTTTAAACAACTGCTGGAAATGCCCTTCTCTCAAACGTGCCCACTCATACCATTGAAGCTGTGTGGTATGTGTACATAATGTACGAGTTTACCCTTCTTGCATTGCATTCCTGCATATCATTTCTGTTCACACGTTAACATCCCTGCATTTCGTTTTAATTTTTTGCTCTCCCAGTAGATGGTGTTTTCATCTTTTTCTACATTGACATCTCTGGAAGAAAAGGAAAAAAAAAAAAGCATTTTGAAGCGTTACGTGTGAAGCTGAAAGTATTTCCTGTTATTTGGAAGCCCTTTTTTGACCCATTTCTTTCCCTCACAGTTTCTGACTCCAACCTAGAGTTTAATTTCAGCTGGCTCTATTTGACTGTTTGCATGAAGTAGTTGCAGCCCTTGGTCACCGGCGTTGTTTGAGTACCGAGTGCCCGGATGTGTCAGCCTTACCTTTATTTGATGCTGTTCAGTCCTTTCATAGATTGCCATATATTCATCACCTAATAAATCCTGAAGAGAAGAAATTGAAATAGTGAAATCTTGGTGAGAAGCCAGCAGACATCTAGCTAGCTGCTAGCCTGGTAAAAAAGCAGCTTTCTGCTGTCAGGATCAGCATTACCCCGACAGTTGCAGCAGCTCTCAAGCCTCTGGATTTGTTTGCAATGAGAGATTTGTTGTGGATTTTTAACAAGGCTCCTGTGTGTGTGCCATGCTTAGTAAATATTGGCCTTCAGGGTATTTTTCAGTCATGCTGAATGGACTGTTAGTTTTCCCAAACTGCAAAGTGCAGAAAGTCCATTTCACTGGGGGTTTTTTGTTTGGTTTTGTTCTGTTGTTTTTGAGGGGCTTTTGTTGTTTTGGGGATTTTTTGCTATAGAGATTGTATCACAACTGTACAAAAGAAAAATAATATCCCGAGGAGGACTGTGTCTGGGGAGCTGGGGAGGAAAGAGGCCAGTAAATGTGTAATGTCCAGTTCTTAAATAAGTGATACTGCAAGTGTTAAATTTCTGTTATGAAAATTATGAAACAGTATTTTTATTTTATTAATGGTACTGTGAACATGAAAATATGACAAATCACTAAAAAATGGCACCTTTACCAGGAGGTTGTAGTAGAAAAACATATAAAAATTGTTAGATGTTAGACAGAAAGATATTTATAGAGAAACAGAGAAAATGAAAACAAAGTACCATGTATCCGAACTCCATACATAATGTAATGTGTGACTAAAACAACAGTGAAAAAGAAATGGACATTGTAAGGGGTTTCAATGCCTTCCCATTATACAGTTTAATGTTTTGATAGTCAGTGGAGTTTAATATTACAATATTTCTAGTGCCCCTGTGAACTATTTGTGGATACTTTTTATGACCTAATTTTAAATGAATATGAGCAATGGGATGAAGCTTTTTCATTTGAACACGGTTTGTAAAAACCAAAAAGCTTCCTGAGATAGCGTGGGTATGCTGAAAGCAGCACTGCACCAAAGCAGTCAAACTTTACAGAACTCATGTGATTTTTTTTTTCAGTCACTGTGGCAAGGCTGTTCTAAAAGTCTCTATCAGTAATAGTGAAGTACTGCAATGGTTTGATCTCTTTGATATTCTGGAGAATTATTTTTCTTTTTTTATTGTCCTCATTTTAAGAGCTGATGGAGCAATGAATAGAACAATAATTTATTGAGTATTCACACACTGTATGTATACTTTCATTATACATTTATAGAAGACCTATTGTTTAGTTATTTTCTGCTGGAGGCTAGTCTTGTAAAAGAATAGTCTAGAATAGGCTCAGTGCATGTGTTGTCCATTTGCCTGTCAGCAATAGTTTTGACAGAAAAAACTGGGAGTTTGAGTGACTGCTGGTCTGTCTTAAGGTATGATAATGAGGCTAATTAGGAGAGATGAGAGTTGAACTGGATATGTGGAGGCAATTATCCGTGAAACTTTTGTCATGCTTTATCTTTATCAGATCTCTCTTTCTCTATTTTTGGCATTTGCCAGTGACATGCAGAATGGAAATACTTGAAGTGATACATATTTTAGAAAAGCAAAGTAAAGAAAGAAGGCAGAAGGAAATTTATATGAGGACATCTCATTATTAAACTGTACAATTTATCATGGATATTGTAGATCAGCAGGAAAAGACCTTACCTGTGTTATTCTTGTCACTTGCATTTATATGAATTAAAATCAATTGCATTTTGTAATAATGAACTTACTAGATAGCTACATCTCCCCTGTTCAGTGTACCTTGTTTTGTTTGCTCTTTTTGTTATGACTAACTCCAGCAAGCATGTTATTAAACATACTTTAAAGAAAAACATGTAAAGAGCATGAAAAGAGAATAAAAGTGCATTTAATTGTAATTTTTTTTTTAAAGCCGAAATTTTCTCATTTCTGCTTTCAGGAGGCTGGTGTGATTTACTTTCAGACTTCTTACAATCTAGTACAAACTGATTTAAAAAGAAGCCCTGAATAGAGCAAATGAAAACCATGTGTCACAAGTCTTGATGAATCAATGCATATAATCCTCAAAGAAAGAAGGTGATAAATGAAACTTGCACATTAATGAGACCATAACCAGGCTCAATTACTAGGCCTTTTTGAAGAGCCATAGTAACTTCACACATCTTTTTATGTTAGAGGGAAAAAATTACATCCCCTGAGCTGTCTGCAGACTCTTGCTTCTTGCACTATGTCAAAAGACAGTGTACCTCTAATCCATTTTTAAAGAGACCATAATGTTAAAGAAAAGCCTATCTATATAAGACACACTCAATGAGTTTTTAAAGGGAAAAAAAATCTTCATCATAATCTACATCATTTTACTTGGACATTTTATATGAGTCTACCAAATGTGCTTATAAAGTAATATTACAGACCTCATGTCAAATTTATCTTAGTAGTCCTCTTTTCTGAACTTGCTAGAAGTATGGCAAGGAGTATAATGCATAGATGTGTAATAGAGATTAACACTTACTGCACTAATATTTTTCCATTAAGCAGCAGTTCTTTTTCTTAGATTTTGTTTAGTAGTACATGTGTTAAAAGCTTTGAATTTATTGCTAGTAACAACATTACACATGTCCAGAATGCCAGCGCAAAATACTTGAGGTTTATAATAATAATCCTAAATCTTACATGAAGGACTGAATTGTATTTTGTGTCTTTGATTTAATTTGCTTTTAGCAATAAGGAAAGTTGCTCAGTCTCAAAACCATTGCCTGCTTGCTACTGTGAGATCTCTGTGTTCTGTAAAGCACAGCAGAATATTGCTGCTATCAGGTGTTGCTTCCTCTCTTTCCCCTGTGTTGTTCATGCACACATGTACACACACAAAACCACCCCATTCTCTCTACACTGCAAAGACTGTAAAAAAGGGGTTATTGCAGATAATCTGTAGCAATTAGCTTCTTTGATATCTTCTGCTGAGCTTTAGTAAAAAGGTTTCTGTTGCCTCCATGAGAGAGTTCAGAGAACTCCTCTTTCCATTGACTTTTATGTGATGGAGAAAGATGTAAAACTTTAGCCCACAGTTCACAGGAATAATAGTGTTAATATTAATGTTAATGATGATGATAATAATAATAATAATAATATTTATAAAAATAATTATGATAGTAATAATAATAAATAATAATAACAAACAAAAAGAACCAAAAAAAGCAAAATATTCAAACCAAAACTGGCTTGGCAGTTTTTTACAGAGCAGGAATAAGAGAATGACTACAGAAATGCCACTTTAGTCATTGCAAAAGCGGTGCTAGACAAAGGTGTATGTATGGCACCCTTTCTCACCCTAGAGTTCAGATTTGATATTTACAGTTATAAGGATCTGGAAAACAGATTTGTGCAAGGGGGAAAACTGAAAACAATCTTTAGATAATTTATCTGTTACCTATGAGCTTGACTAAACAGAAACTCTTCATATGCATTCCTGCTCCCTTCAGCTCTTCATCTCCTCTGTTGACAGTCTGTTGTATTGTGCGTGGCTGCTCTTTAGTATAAATTTACAAAGAGAACAAATGTGCTCATCTCCAAGTGTCACTAGGAAGAGTATGCAAAATCTTGGGATCCAGTACCATAACTAAATAATCTATAGAAGTAACTTATATAGTTGCAGAAGCTAACTTTTTTTTAAATCGTGTCTGGTTGTCTTTACCATATTTTCATAAACAGCTGACAGTGGTGGTATATAAACACTTCAAACATTTTGTTATAGTATTATGCTGTTGCAACAGGTTACCTACGGTGCTTGCACCCAATAGGTTACTAATGAAGTGTCATTTCCCTGCCTTACTTGGTTTGTGTTGCAACCTTAATTATTTTTCGATTTTAGAATAAGCTCTCGAAGTAGTGCACAGGGATTTGGCCACACGACTCCCATTAACATTAATCAAAATTGCATGTCTGAATTCCCACCACACTCCAAGTGTACCCTGGGATTGTTGGTGGGGATTGTGTGCAGGAGGCGCACATGCAATAGGTTTTACCACTGGCTTCCTCTTGTTCTGAGCTGCGATTCTGCTCTTCACACCTGAAATAAAAGGTGGCAGGGAACACTGAAGCCCTTTGTCCATGGGCTGTGTCAGTGAGGTCAGTGACAATTCATGTTTCTTCACCTCAGTCCTCATGAACCAGCTTTGCTGAGAGGCTGAGGTGGTGACTGTAACCCAAAGAATCAGTCATGTCTTTTAGGGAGCTGCAGGATTTAGAACCTGAGATTGTGAAGCTGCTTCAAATGAAATACAGCTTCTTCATCTCTGTCGTTATCCTCTGTGCCAACCAAGGCTTTGTGAAAAATGGGGACTTGTTTTTGTCACTAATGTTCATATTCTTAGTGTTTTGCATTCTTCTGTATTTTCCTGTTTCTGATTGTAAAGCAAAGTGTCAAATACTACCCCTAAGAGGGGAACTGTTTCAGTAGTTCTTGCAGTCCCAGTGGTGGCAGTGCCTGGAGTTCAGTGAGGTGGCCTGCTCAGAGGTCCTCCTGACTAAGTAGGCTTCATGTAGACTCATGTTGGTGTAGTTGGCCATGCATTGAAAAGGGTTGGTGGTTTTTTTCATGCATGTATTGTATATACTTTGGTCACTGGTGGTCACTCATTTAGAGACTTTATCATGGGTTTAATTCTAGAATTTCTCACAGAACCAAAATAAAATTGTCTTTCCAGTCCCTCTTTAATACTCCATGAAGTTTTCTCATTAAAAATAAATTCTAAAAAGGCTGTGTATATCGCTCCAGTGCCAAACTTAAGAGACTTTCTGTCTGAAAACTTGAGTCAGTAAAACACAACTGTTTATAAGTTGATCATGGTTATAAGTTGTGTTTTTGCAGCTATGTCTTCTGCTGGCTTCTTTGTAGCATCTTTAAGAAGAGGAAAAAGTAAAAGATGACCTTCCATGTCTAAACTAATCCATGTGTGGCATCAGAAGAAACCTCCAGAAGAAAAAACTCTAAAGTTTCCTTGAATATCCTATCTTGGAATGATGAGTGCTGACTGATTAAAAAACAGGAAAAATTTATTTAATTTACTGCATTTGAAAGCAGTTACCTCATAAAATAAATAACAGCTTTCCATAATGCTTTCCCATTAATCCATACATGTAATGCAAATAAATAAATAAGGAGTTCCATATCTTCTACAGTTTACAGTGATTCCACCACAAGAAGACAAATAGTCTCTATCTGTAGGGATGACTCATTGATTTGATGTAGCACCCCTATACCTGTTTAAGAAAAATATAGTTATGTCCTTTTTGCTGCCTGAGGCTCTAACATTTAATAAGAACAGAACCTCAGGCATTTTCCTAATTTTTGTCTTAGGTCCAGTCTTGGAAAAGCTTGTGGATGTGCTTAACTTTACACAGGTGAACAGGCTCATGAAAATAAATTAGATTTATCCCATGCTTAAAACACATTACATCTTTTTTTGGTTTTGTTTTGTATGAGCAAGGCTTTTCTGTGCTGCTATAAAATTCATTCTTATTTTTACTTTGTCACATTGAGATGATTTTTTGCTATGGATTCTGTTACAAACTAGCACTGTTAGAAATACAGTGTTCCAACTGTTGCATTGGCTAGAAAAAGGGAAAATGCATATTTGTGACTTGTATGGCTCCAATGAAAGTGCTAAAAAGGGTTGCCTTAATCCTAGAATCCAACTAAAACCCATTAAAATTGTTAATGAACAAGCCAAGAGGTATTGTGTAATGAAACAGTTAAAGTAGCACTTGTTTCCTGGCAATGATAGAAAGGATTTTTTCATTTTTAAAAACTGTTTCAAAATCATCTTTCAATGTATAGTCCTTTTCAGTTTGCGTCTGTCTGCATCATAAGCGATCTTTTCACCCCCTTTTCAAAGCCATATGAAGCTTGAAATGCAAGATAATTAAAACAAATCTTGAGTAAACTGTTTTGTGGAGATAGAAGTTTGATGGTTGAATATATAAAAAATTGTAACCAGATGTTGTGCAGAAGCCATAGTAGTTTAAAGATCATGAGCTTTTTCTTTTTTCTTTTTTTTTTTCTGTATGAAGCAAAATATTCTAATTGAAGTTGTCAGCAGGAGTGAGACTAATATGCCTGTATTTGATTAAGTAATAGTTTATTTAACATTCAGTGTGGCCCAAAATTGGCAGAGACTAAAATAAAGAAACTTCTTACTTTAATTTTTTGTATTTAAATAGTGTGAAAAGTAAACCTAGTTAATGTTAACATCTTTGCTTGATACTCCCAGCTATTATATTATTTGTCCACTTCTGTGTCTTACTGGAATACTGTGCTATCCATTGCACACACTTTTTCTTCCAATTCTCTTATTAACTAGTTGGTTGATGGAAGAAATGGAAAAAGGAAGATGTGCAATAAAGTCTGGAATGCACTAGTTGATCAGACTTATTACTAAAATCTGTTAGAACTTAAGAGCATATCACAAGCATCATCCAGCATCCCTTCCTGCAAAGCACAGGATCTCTAGCAGACGCATTGAGGGATATCCATGCATGTTGTGTGTTTTAAAAATACCAAAATATTGAACTATGAGCAGTAGATTTCCTGGCAGGTATTTACTCTATCCAGGATAGCAGTGTTTAGTGGATAAACTCAGAAGATGTAGTGGCTAGGAGTCTTTACTAGGTGAGTGCTTCTTATTGCTTCACTAATGAACATAGTGATGTCTTCTGAAGTTACATGTTAAGATTCTTTCATTTTTTTTAGTATTACTTTGCTGCTTAAATAGCTGTGTATTCTTACATGGTGCTGTGATAAACAAGGGGATCCCCATCTTGCCTTCTGTGAGTAACCACTGTTAAAAACGGAGGAATTTCATTCTCACTCTGCTCTTTGTAGCTGTTTGGCCTTTTGCGTAAGAGCGGATTGTGTGACTCATGATCCACCGACTGCACTGGCTTCACGAATGAGCCATAAAGGCGTGAGTTGCTTGGCTTATTGGTGGCATGTGTGTACGTGGGTGTGTGTGTGTGTGCAAATACGTCCGGCAGGAACGCTTCAAAATGAGGGCTGGGATTAGGCATTTTTAAGGCTGACACATCTTTAAAACAGCTCATTCCAGTTGTTGAGTTATGTTGGCCAGAGTATGGTTTCCCAGTGTTTCTTTTGTCCCTGCCATGGGAGCAGCACCCTTTCAGAGCCCTCACAGGACCCTCTGATGCCAGCAGCTGATGGTGACAGTCCTGCCCAGCTGCTTCCTGCCCCTTCCCCTCTGTACCTGAGACTGCACCCAGTGCTTTGAGCAGCACTGATCTCTCTGCTGCTCCTACAACCTGCCAGTAAACAGCAGACAAGGCCAAATTTGTAGGGAGATTACAACATTCTGTAGGAAACTTGTATTCCATTACGAGGCCATTAATCAACTGAAATGTTGGAGAAATCACAGCCCTGTCTGTGCAGGCAGTCTGTGCTTCAGGACTGTCATTTCTGAAATGTAAAATTATGCAGGTCATCTTCAAGATAAGTCTACCATGTCTGCTCTGGTTGTACCACACGTGTGCCAGGGCTCCAGAGGTAGATGGCAAGGTCATAATAAAATCAGCCAAGAATTACTCTTAACATAGCAAAAGGTAAACTCAGTGCTGTCAGTTTTTAATCTTTCTCTTTTCTTCTTCTGTGTTGAAAACAGACTGGAATCAAGTCAGGGATAACTCTGTAGATTTTCTACTATCTTCTGTTTTCCTTGTACTTTATGCAATAAGTTAACTGAGTATGAAGTAGGAGAGGGTTTGTCTTTGATTTGGCAATGGAAGACTCAGTTGCAAAGCCCTGACTTGTTGAATGTTGTGGCTAAGTTGCTTAGCTTTGCACTGCTTATAGTAACTTCTGGAAGCTGTTCCCTCATTAACTCAGACTGCTATTAATAAAGAAAAGAGGGCCCGGTATTTATATGCTAGGAATTATTTCTGGGAGGTGTAACTAATTGGCAAATGCCCCTTGATTTTGGAAAGATCTTTCTGTATAAAAAATCCATACACGTCACATCCACTTACATGTGTGGGCATTATTTAAAAGAGCAATACTCTCTCTGTATCATGCTTAGATTTACAGCCTGCTTTAGAGGGTGCAGGATGCTGGTCATAGTCAGGTAGCGTTGGCAGCCATCTCAAAATCTCCTCAAAGGGTCCAGAGGTTGTTACTGCATGAATCATTCAGTGTTCCCCACACCTTCCTCATCTTCCTGCTGATTTTACTATCAGGGTTTCACAGCCATGAAGTTTCCACAGTCATGTCCATTTCCATACGACCAGCCACTAAGGTGTGAAATCCTAGTCCATGACACAGAACCAAAAAATGTTTCCTATAAAATATATGTAGGAAATAAAAGCCCTTCTCTTTTCAGTTCCTGAAAGGGCTTTTGGCAAAGATGCTGATGAAATGGAAGGTTATTTTTTTTCTCCTAGAAAAAAGGCATGTCATTATAAATGTGCTCTTTTCTGGTGTACGTATTTTTCTTTCTCACTTCTAAAGATTCCGGTAGGTGATAAAGATAAAGAAAGGGAGTGAAAACAATTTGACATTCACTGTTAAATAAAACCTGTATTAAATTGAAAAGTGAATTCTTAAGAGTGTCAGAGTTTTTGTTCTGTCAGTAAGACAGAAACGGCTTTGAATATAGACTGTTCACAAGTAGCAGCTATGATTTCATACAGCATGTCTAAATTTAAAGGTTTCTTTGTATTTCAGCTTTGTATATGTGGGCCTTCTGCAGTCTGGTTTCAAAATCAGATGAATTCTGATACTGGCAGGTGGAAGGTAAAAAGGAAACAGTTTCCTGGCATTTCTTATCTAAAGTCGGATAAATGGACTAGTAGAATGGGACCAATCAGTTCTTCTTGGAGGCCGTGTCCAAGATGTGCACGAGCGCATGAACACGTACAGGCAGCCCTGTGGTTTTTGCCTCGCAGTTACAGATGGATCAGCCACAGCCCCTTGGGAGCGAGGCTGCAGAGCTGTTTCGCTGATGCCACTTCAGAAAGGAAGCAGAGGGCTTGTTTTACAAGGCATTTCTGCACAGTCAGCTTCATTTAAGAAGACTCCAAAGGATGTGAAAAATAAGGTAGCTGCGGGCTGGCAGGACAGTTTTCACCATGCCTCTGCTTCAGGCGGTGCCTGATTTCTTGAAAGCCGTTTTTCAGTCCTTCACAGCGCTCTGAACTAAAGCCTGAGTATGTGACAGGGTGGGTACATTTTGTCCTCGGCGTGCAGAACTCCTGATGGAAAACCCCGCTAAGTTATGTGTTTCTCTCTTACTGCTCTTGTCAGGCTTGTGCCATTTCAGAGAATGACTGCCCCCAGCAGTAAGCTCTCCCTTGCCACTTGCATTAGAAACAATTCTTTTGGTGAAATGCAGTCTGATTCCAACAATGCAGATTTTGGAGCTGGTGTCTTAAGCAATTTAAGAGCTGCTTTCTCTAAAAGTAAGAGAAAAATTAGACTAGGGCCGCTGGAAGCAGTGCTGTGCAGTAATAACAGTATCCTCTCTGGGCAGATGTGAATGAGTAGACAAAGAACAGAGGGCATACCAGCTTCTAAGGCTGCAAAGGCAGAAGAGCCCCAAATCCTTCATGAATGTTCCTAAGATAAATATAGGTATTTTATTTGTTGTTTGTTTGTTTTGGATTTTATTTTTATTATTTCCTAATGGGTTGATTCTCCTAAAGGAAAAAAAAAATATGTTAAGGCAGTTTGGTTAATGAATTTAAGCTTGATTAGGAGGGGATTCAGAATATTCCTTTGTGCACACCAGTTACTATGACTTTACTTTTTCTTGTGCTTTTACATGCCTCTACTGCCTCTAGTATTGTATCAGGAAATATTTGTTTTTCTGTTTCTCTCTCTCTTTTCTTTTTTTTAACCCTGTGTTGTATCACAGATTTGAAGTTCTGCAGTCATTGCGCTGTGGCTCTGTCTTGAATTCCATGAAATGTTTCCTATCAAACTAGGATACCATATGCCCATTTTGGCCTAAAATTCACAATGCATCATGTACCAGAAATAGAAGCTGGTAAAGATTCTTCAGAGATTGTGTTCACTTGTTCCAAAGACCTGGTTTGTTTATGGAAGGGATGCTTGCAGTACATAAACACTATTTAAGGAGAAATATCTCCAAAATGTAGGACAGTTATTCTCTTCTTCTCATCTTAATGGTATTTTTAAGGAAAGCTATACAACACTGTATTGTCAAGTCTCATTTACAAGTAGGCATTAGGATCTTGATAGGAAAGAGCAAGCAGTGAAATATTTTTATAAAAACTACATTCGATACTTTACAACATTCATAGTAAACATTGTGAAATTATTTACAGTGGAATTTGAAAATAGGTTTCTACATTTTTAATAGCTGTGCAGTTTGCAATCTGTAAAATTTGTCTGGTCTACTCTAATTAATACTTTTATAGCCTTGAAATTTAAAATACTTTCTGTTGCAATGCAAATGAATAGCAATTAAGGCTAAAATGGTTAGAAATCAATAGAACAGAAGAGTGACAAGCAGTCTAGAGCCTCTCACTGAAGAAAGCTTCACAGAATAGTTGAGGCTGGGAGGCAGCTCTGGAGGTCATCTAATCCAGCCCCACTGCCCAGAGCAAGATCAGCCAGCACATGGTGCTAAGCTCTGTGTCCTGTCAGTTTGGAGTTTCTCCAAGGACAAACACTCCACAACCTCTCAGGGCAACCTGCTCTTGTGTTCAACAACCCTCACAGTAACAAGATTTTCATTATATTCACATTAAATTCCCTGTATTTCAGTCCCTTTTCCTCTTGTCCTCTCATGGAGCACCACTGAGAAGAGCGTGGCTCTGCCTTTTCCTTCCCCTATCAGGTACATACTGATAAGATCCCCTTGGGCCTTCTCCTTTAGATTGCACAGTCCCAGCTCTCTCAGGCTGTCTTTGTATGAAACCTTACCCATCAGTAACAGGGTCCCTTAATCATCTTTGTGGCACTTGACTGGACTCTCTCTGATACATCCAGAGATGTATCTGGGGAGCCCAGAACTGGACACAGTGCTCCAGGTGTGGCCTCACCAGGGCTAAGCAGAATGAAGGATCACCTCCCTTGACCTGCTGGTAGTGCTTTGCCCAGTGCAGCCTGGGAGGCTCTTGGCACTTTGAGATGGGTTAGCTTTTACAAAAGACAAATAGAGAGGTGGTATTTGTGGGTTTTTTCCTCCTCTTTTCTCTGTCAGGAGTTACTTCCTTGGGTAGGTGTTGGAGTTGATCACAGCTCTAGTCCTTTCTTACTTCCTAAAGCTAACAGACAGGAAGCCATCAAGTGTTTTTGCTGAAACTGTGATCACAGGATGGAATAAGACGATTATGTTAGAACCAACCACTTAGACACAGACTCTGGCACATTGTCTTTTTATCTGGAAGTGTTTGGAATGGATTGGATTAGATGAAAATGTCCATTATAAAAAGGCCACTAATTTTCAATATTTACCACACCGTGGTGTCTGGGATACCACAGTTTCTCCCTAAGCTCACAATAGGAAATAACTATGGTAATTGTGTGGTATGGGTTGGCAAATGTTGATTTTTCTGAATGGAAGTCATTCTAGCAACAGCGCGTAACAAGATCTGCAATAAGAATGCAGTCCTAAGTGTACTGAAAATAATAGGTGGACATAGTCTGCTTTGTGTCCTACACTAAGAACAGCTTTCTCACAAGGACTGCATGAGATTAAAAGTATAGTTATTACAGTTCCTGAGCAAGTATATGAGCTATAGCTGCCCACATGAAACATTTTCTCCTTACATTTTTTCTTTAAGTAAAATTAATGGTCCTAAGGGGAATTTTTTGAAAGTACAAGTAACAGGTAAATTTTACCTCACCAATTTTCACCAAGGAGTAGACACCTAATTGACATTTCCTCTCCAAGTCTTGAAGAATTCTATGAGAACTTCAGATCCTAATTTTGTGACTTTGAATTAAAAGTTATTCTTACAATGTAGTTTCCAGATTTGGGGTGCAAATTTGGAAGGATGTATGTGATCAAAAGTCAGTGGAACTGAGGCTTCTAAGACTCTTAATGGCTTTTGAAATTTTTACCCCTGAGGAGCCTTTCCCCTGCTGATTTTGGCAGCCCTCAGCCAAAATCTACAAATGAGAGTTCCTCCTCTCAGATGCTGGCTTTCTGAGCTATTTTCTGTATAAATAGAGATCACGTGGGCTTTAATAAGGTCAGGGAATGTTTTTTAAATGTCTGTGATTTTTTTTTCCTCAAAACTTAATTTTGCCCATCTGATTTCTGTGGAAGTGGGAACAGATGCCAGAAGCTGAGAACTCCAGCAGCTTTGTGCTCACGCTTGCTGCAGAGCACTTGCGGGATTGGGACCCTCAATTACTATCACATGTAGAGTTAGAAACTGGCTCATAGCTGAGATCTGCAAAAGCAGTCTGCTCCTTCTGCCATGTCAAAGTTGGGGTGTTTAAGGAAATATGGACCGAGCTTTGCTCCAGTTTTGTCTGTTCACTTACTGATTAGGATTACTTCATGAAGGAAGGGGTACATGGAGTGCCTTCTTGAACGTAAATCCTCTTGTATTGATGCCTAAACTTAAGCACCTAATTCCATGCATAGGCACTATCATAAATGACTCTTAATCTCAGAAAATCGGTCAGTTTATAGCAAAGTCTGACTATTGATTTAGATTCCCCATTTGAGACAGCAAAGGTTGGGTAATTTTGCTTCGTGCCAAGAACTAAAAGAGTCAGAGGCATTTCCAGTTTTCTCGATGTCTCTGTTCAGCATGCTCAGTTCTGAGGACACTACTCTTAGCCAGTTGCTGATCAGAAGAGTAATCTAGTTTTGTACATTTTACACCATTTTATATTGCTTTTCTGATTTGAAACTAAAATGCAAGAGACTTATAATGACTTAGTTTTGTTCTCTAAGAAAAGCTGAGTTTGTTTTGAAGCACATGGTGTTTGGGAAGGAGCAGCAGTCTCTCTGTGAGAGCACTGAGGTTTCAAGCAGCCATTCAGCATCAGAGCTGCTGCGTGAATCTATTGCAGCAAAGTGCAAGCACAGAAGGGTTATGGGGCCAGGATCACAGTTCCCAAACCAGGCTCCCTCTGTCCTGCTTATGTACACTAGTATGTCTACTTAACAATTTTTTGCAGATATTATTATTATTATTATTATTATTCCTAAATTAGACTTATTTTTTAATCTTATTTTTGAATTCTTCAGTAACTATTGTTTTGAAATTGCCTGAGTGGTCAAGCTGATTTAGAAAAGTGTGAAGTTGTTTATCCAGCAATTTAGGAATTTTTACAGCAGTACTTAAAAAGGATTGATAAAACCTGTTGCAAGACTAACTTCTTAATTCCACAATGTTGAGAGATGCTGCTGGCAGCTTTTTGCTGTGTTAGATAAACTGTGAAAAGATAACAGGACTCAAATTTAGGCAGACTTTAGTTTAAAGAGTTGTGAGCACACCTCAGCAAAGATAATGCATTACCTTGAGACGAGGTACAGAAGGAAAGGAGAAAAATGGTGCCTACATGGAGGGGAAACAAAGACAATCAGAGCTTTCTTCTTGAGCAGCTGCAGTCAGTTCCACTAATGGAAGTGCAAGAGCAGAAACTGGCAGCACAAGGTATGCGTTCGTTTTTACAGATGGCAATGCAGACAAATTGGTAATTGAGAAGGAAGTGGTGTACGTGAGCTGTTTGACGGGGGACAGCCCATTACAGTACTTTCCTGTGTAATTGACTCCGTGAATTATTAGACGCAGAATTTCTATTCCTCTTGAATACGTTTCAGTGGCTGCAAAGTGACATCATTCTTGTGCGGGAAATGCAGGTTTCCTGGTTGCTTTTTTGGGTTTTTTTTGCTATTAGTCTTAATAAAACCTTAAAAATAAATTTTTGGGTTGCCTCCATTGAAATCTTTGTTGTACTGGTGGTATTCAGTGGCAAAATACACCAGAAGTGAGCCCACACCGTAGTGTGCTGGCTCCTATTTGAGGCACTGGAAGAGATTTAATGGCAGTCACCTTGTGCAAATCAAAAGCTAAGACCATAAAAATACATTATATCCAGTAAAAGACAGTTGAAGGCAACTGCTTTATTAAAAATCATACTTTGTGTAGAATGATTAAATAAATATTTAGCTCTGTGTAACCCAGACTAACATATAGCTAATCAGAATATATTTCTCTGGGTTCATTACAAATACCTCATATCATAAATAAGGGGTATAAATATATAAATAATACCACACATTAAAAAAATGTGTATCTGTTTAGTCTTTGTGTATGTATTTGGCCCTTCTGAAGATCACATACATTTTTAACACACTCTGTTTAAAAGTTAACTGCCACTAACTGTGACAAGGAAATCTTACTAGCAGAAAAAGTTTTATTATTTCATATTTCTGCCACTGCAGATCTTGAGGAGGAAATATGAAATTACCTTCCATACCTGTTTGGATTGACGAGGAAATATGATTTGAACTATCTAATTTTCACTGATAAATGCTCAAGTGAATGAAAAATTAATAAGTCATTGCAAAGAGTATTATGATTATGTAAGTGATCCTATAGTTGCATATGGCTATTAACAGAAGATGAAAATGATGGTAAATTCCTGCCTGTGGAGCTCAGGCTCTGGTTCAAGGTGGTTTCCAAAGCCAGGTCCTTCCTGCACAGTAGCAAAGGTTGAGTCAGCTGTAACTTGAGGGAGGACGTAAATGTGAGGAGGTGACGATAGTGAAGAGTTCTGATGACAAGTTATTTTCTTCTTTTCATAGCTCTGTTTTTCTTCATTTAGTAATTTAGTTTGATCAGTCACAATTTTACTCTGGTACAAATCATCCTAAACTAGTATCTTACTTAAGCATTCTTGCTCAATATAACACAAAAAGACTGTAGTTTTCTGCCTGTTTTTTGGGGTGGAGTTGGGGTTTTTTTTGAATGCTGCTGTCTCTAAGGTAGCTTTACAAAATACAGATTCAAATGCTGGGACAAAATCTACTCATCTTCATTTTTGTTGCTGTTAAAAAAAAAAATTGCAGTTTACATGCACATTAAAATATTTACTCTCCCTAAGGGATCAGGGATAGGATTCTGAAAGGCTGTGCTAGCAATAATGTTTAATTTACTGTCTGTGTTTTTTCTCTCTCTAAAACCCCCCTGATTCCTCTCATTAAAAGTTTATGGTACAGCATATATCATAAAAAGATGTTGTCACGATAAAGCATTAAAAATTCCACTAAACTTTCTATGTGAATTAAATGTGTAATTTTGACTTTCCTTTTTGGCATTTTTACTTTCTTTTTACCGTGTCTTTCCTAATGTCTTTCTTATGTGTCTTTCAAATACAGCTGTTTAATGCAATTGTTCTTGAAAATGTCTTAGATAAAGCTTTTGATTTTGGCACATTAAATTGACTTAGAGGCATCTGTTAACTCATACTTGAAGTTGAAAACAACTTCTACTTTAATACTCTGCTTTTTGTGTTTCAGTTTTTCACTTCTGGGACAAAAATCTGCTGTGTCTGGTGTATTCCTATAAGCTGTAGAAGTTATAAAGGGAGGGAAATCTCAATGAGTTTCTTTTTAATTTAGACATAGTTACAGCAAAAGCAACTAATTTTTTAAAATGTGAAACTTCACAGAAACATAATTGTGTCTGTTTTAATAGCAGAGAGATAAAACAGTTTTGATTAAAAACATTCAGAAAGGTCTGAGTGCCTTTGCAACCAAAAGAAATGAGGTCTGAAAGATGCCTTTCCCATCATAAACAGAAGAAAGTAGTGCTTACTCCAACATTCAGATGCTGTCTTGCTGCCCAGGTTTTGAACTTTAATTAATCTAAACCTCACCAAAACTCAAGATAATCAAATACCTGCTTATATAAGGAGAACAAAACAGGAATGATGTAGCAGATATGGAACAAGAAACTCTTTCATACTTACGGCAGTGCAAACGCAACAAAGATAGATGCAACTATGAGTGCATTATACTGTTTTTCTGTACTGTGTAGTAGCAGCCTTATGATTAAAGGTATGAGACCAGCTGCTTGCAGTTGTTGCTCTCCACAGCAAGTCACCTGGCTCATACATGTGTGCAGGTTTCCTGGAGGTCTCCTTTTGGACCTCCTGTGTTGCCCGAGAGCGTCCAGAGCCAGCGTTTTGCCTTCTTTTCAGTGAGACATGTACGGTTGGAAATAGGTCAGGTACATGCTTATTCTTGGGCAACACTTATGTTTTTGCTGCACCTCATGTTCTGGAGCCATGATTACAGCGTGCTCTGTTTCTGGCACATTAGGGAGGCCAGAGATGGTAAAAAATCCACCCAGTCCTCATCATATCATCATTTTATGTTGGGGAAGTAAAAGTAATCAGCAATAAGACAAGTTTTGTTGTGTTCAAAACCAAGAGGGTGATGTAAGAAAAATGCTTGACTGCTGCTTGTGGAGCCTATTTGAGTTTCTAAAAGCATCTTCTGGCAGATATTTTGAAAACAGGATGTATTTGGCACTAGCAGGGTGTCAAGCACCGTTGCTTAGTCTAGCTAGCTAAAAAGTCACAGTTTCTGAGCAGTGTTTTTGGCTGTGCTCTTACAGGATATATTTTCCTACATGAAGTTCCACTGAAAAAAAACCCTGAAAATTCAGTACGTTATAAAATAGTTTTGTATAATGTGGAGCATAAGTATCCTTCTGCACGGCTACAAAGTTTGAAATCATGTGAACTGCAGTCAAGCCTTTAAAATCAAATCAGTTTTTATGAAGAAGGGCCTGAGCCTGGCAAGATACCTGAGTGAATCACTTGCTATCGTATTCTCTGCTAGTTTATTGCTTAGCAGAAAGGACTACTAATAATTGCCTTGTTTCAATGAAGTATTGGTAACTAGTGAAAATCATCTAAGGAGTTAATAAAAAAAATAGGCATTCAGGCTTGACGCTGTATATACCAAGTTTCAGACTTGTTCAATTTGAAATGGTCAAGATATGAAACCATAAAAAATGTGAGTAAATACTCTGCATATCAAGGGTTGTTATGCAATTACATGCTTTCATTATGGTTCTTACTGAAGGAAAACAGTTACTAGAGAGGTCTGCAAGACATATTCAGGGAATGATTGCAAACTTTCATAACTTAGCTACATAAAAATAATAATCCACTTATTCCTTTGCTGCTACTAAAATACTAAAATGTGCGCATGCTTCCTTTTCCCCAGAGTAAAGCCAGTCTGACTGTAGATTTGTTAGAAAGTTATCTGAAAAACTTGAAATCCCCTCTCCCCCCACACCCCAGTTTGGCCAATCTCCAAATTATAAACAGCTGAACTGATTTAAATAAAGTTTTCAATACCAAGAAAGAAAAAAAAAAGTTACATCTGGGCTGACAAAAGCATATGCCAAGTTTCAGCCTAATGTGATTTGAGACAACTGTGATATTAAACACCCAGACCTTGGAACTGGAATGGAAATAGAGACAGGGTCTTCTCTGCACTGGCCCCTTCAGGATTTGGGATTGTAATGTAGTGGCTGTAAGGCTCCAGATGATTGAAGGTTCACTTAATAGATACATATTTTAGTTATCTAGACCCCTTTGGCTTATTTATTCATGTAGGATGTACATGAAATTTTCATTGATAACTCCAGCTAGTGTTAGTGGCATTGATCACAGACTGAAACCTTTTTATCTATGGCTCAGGCTCTCTCATGACTAGTCATGTTGACCTACCTTTACTATGCTGATTTAAGAAATTAACTGTGGTAAGGTCACATTAGAAGGAGAGCAAAAGTTCTCTAACATATTTCTTGAGAATGCTGGTGGTGGTGCTTAGCAGAGCACTTGAGCACGTGGCTGGGTTTTATGGGGGCTGTGGGCCATAGCTGCTGCACAGGCTTTGCTGGATTTGAGCTCAAGTTCCTGTTTCTTTGCAGGACTACCCAGAAAAGCAGCAACCTTGGCCAATATTATTGACTAGTTCAAGTGATGAGTATGCAAAGCCAAACAGACCCATGCAGAATTATCATCACTAACAGTAGAATTGCTAATTAACATTTAGCAACACAAAATTTTAAATCATTTCTGCTGACCAATAACTTAGAAAACTTGGTATATGGGAAGTAAAGGCCCAGGTTTTTTGTTGTTTTTCTTTTTAAGAAACTGTATTTGTTTACGATAATAGGATTACAGGCACTGTAGGCTTTTTAAAAAGCCCTCCATTTTTTTCTTGTAGACATCAAAATTTCTGAAGTATATTTTGACAGGCAGGTCGTTTCTGTGGTCAATGGCATCTGAGAGTCAAGAATCTCTAGTCCAATTCTGCCACAGTCCTGTTTCATGGGATGAAATCCATTCTAAAGCTATGTGTCCCCACTATAAATAGCTGTTTCATAACCAAAATGCTCAACAAAGTGGCAGCATTTAAGTTTTTCCAGAGGCATTTTAGTTCTTCCTTTATTAGTTTATGTAATCTGTGTCAAAACACTTTGATATTGAAATAATTAATGTTGGTTATTCTGTAAGGTCCTTAAATAATACAGAAATAAGAGAAGGTAAAGAAAAATAAGATTCAACACTTAGTACAGCACAAAATACAAATTTACATACTTTACATTAAATTTAGGGAGGGATGTTTAGCTGGACTACTTGAAATTTTAAACAGATAAATATTTGTAAGTTGTGAATAAGCAGAGGTATAGGATTTCAATCATACAGCTGCTATGTATTTTGTAGGTTGCTATCAACTGCAGTCATTGTACGATCTCACTACAACTAATACCCAATTTGAATCAGATCTTTCTTTAGAAAAGAGAGGAAAAAATGAGTTGCTTTTGTCAATGTTATATAGATGCACTAGTTCCATTGCATTCAATGAAGATTTCAGTGTAACTTTACCTTCTGTTCCCCTTCAAGTGTGTAGAAATGCAGCATATAAACTAGACTGCTCTCTTTATATTTTAATAGTCTTTCATGACTTTCTAGAGGGTACTTCCCAAATGCAGGGAACACAAACAGAAATAAAAGGGTGGAAAGACTGACTTAGATTAAGACTCCACTTGGTTAATACACCACACCAAGAGACTATAGGCCAGCAGACGAGAAGTAGGGATGGAAAGGAACTGTTCTGCAGTTGTAGCTGAATCCTGGCCATATACAGTCATTTCCACTCGGAAACTTCTCGCCCTCCAAGTGGACCAAATTGGGATTAGTCTAGTGAGACTTTTATTGTACTCTTATGGAAAGTATTTTGCAGCCAGGTGAAGCTGGATATCGAGCCACAAAAAGAATTGGGACCTTCAATGTACTTGTAGACGAGCTCACCTTTCTAGGGCAAGTTGCGTCTTATATGCACAACTAGTTAGATGTTTGCTGAAGGACATCAACTACCATTTATTTCTCCCCTCAGCTAAATTGAGAAAAATGTCATATACTACCACATCTGATTTAAGAGACAAAGTAGGGGATGATGTAAGAGGGTGAGAGAGAGATTATCTCGATGACAGTCTTGATTTTATTGTATCACTTTAAAGTAGCACAACCTGCTCTACAAATGAAATTGTGTTCTTGGTTTAAAAGGGCAATTGTTAGCCTGACTTTGTGCTCACTAAAAACATTTCCCCAATCTTGTTAAATTATTGCACTCATTTCAGATTTTTATGGCTGTGCAGCCTCGTTTCTTTACGTTTCATTCATTTTCCTTGTATTGATGATTAATGGAGGATGTCGAACGTTAGAGTGAGCAGGCATCAGCAAATGCAAGATCATAATTAGTTTAGCTGACGAGGGCCTCTGATAGCACTTGCATCTGGATGGAAAAATTACCCTATAGGGAACTGGCTGCTCACCAGGTCTTTTTAGTGATACATTGTGAAACACCCGATGAATCAAATGCCCTTTCAATGCCAAGAAAGTGTTCCAGTCTTGAAGCCAAAATTATGTCTGCAGAAAGCTTTCCATTTGAAATGTATCAGAGTACAATTATAACCATTGTATTTTTTTGGCATGAGCACTGGTCTTCTACAGTATGCACTAAAGTTAAATAAATTACTTAAATTTTATGAAACCCTGAAAATTTTACTAATAGTGTAAGTAATTTTTAATTTATAATAAAATTAGTTTTCACCCAGACTTTTTTCCCTATACTTACTCATTCTTATCTTAGATCCTGAAGGTTTCTTACTGATCGTTTTTTCCCTTTGCAAAAAGGGAACAGAGTTAAAATTCGGATTTTCTTCTCAGCAAAAGAATTCTATTTCCTGCTTATTAGTATTTGGGTCCACAAACACAGCCTGACTTTTGTTTAAATGAAAAGTTTAATGAAATCATTACTCCATAGAAAAAATTTAATGAGCAATAGTCATAAACATGCATACTTTTAAATATTCCTGGATCATCAAGCTGGTGAATGCACAGCTCACTCTGGTTAAAAATCAATTTGTATTTAGGAAAGCCATACCGTGCCCTTCTTCGCCTGACTAAATAAAATAAATAAATCTATCTGTTGATGAGACAGTGTTTTCTGGGGCTTCAAATGAAGTTCAGAGGAGGTCTCATTAAAGAATACTGTACTTTTATTTGTTCATAGTAGGCTGCAGGAATATAAGGTAGCTTTTACTGATTTCAGAAATAAGTGGAAAAGACTGGAACTGAATATCATGTATTCAGTATAATCTCTGTTAAAGGAATTAGTATGACACAGGTAGAAACTGTAATTAATTGAACTGGTGGTGTTTCAGAATTTTTGTTACCAATCACACTTTTAAATAAAGCTAGCTAAAAAGAAATAATCTGTTGTGAAACCAGGAGAGTTTACAGAATGTTCTGTCAGCTTCCAAGGCTTTTTTTTTTCAGAATTTGCTGTTTAGAAACCATCATTAAATGCACAAAACCTGAAGTTCAAAAAGTTAAAGTTGTTATTCTGGAAAGGCTTTGGTGTTTCACACACCTCATCCATCACTCTGGGGTTAATTATAATGAAAATCAGTGGTGCCTATTAAGCACAATTGAACCTGACCTCATTATGGGCAGTGTGGTTTTATACTGTCATTGTTGCCAGTCTAGAGACAAAACTCCTGTGTTGATTTGTCCTAACTCCACAGCTCATGTGACTCACCTCTGACCTGTTTTTTTTCCCTTTTTCTTCCCTATTTCAGAGACGTAGAGGCTCGGGTGTTTTCTGTGCCAATTGCCTGACCACAAAGACCTCTCTCTGGCGGAAGAATGCAAATGGTGGATATGTATGCAACGCGTGTGGCCTCTACCAGAAGCTTCACTCGGTAGGAAGAACTCACCGGTTTGTTCAGTAGAAAAAAGAGCTACACAGCTAAGCTGGGCAGCTGTGGTCTTGTCTGGTTGTGTGATTAGTACCACTCCCTGGCCTGCAGTTAATTTCCTAACAGGGTTTTGCAGAATGGTCACTTTGGGATCAGATGTGATTCATTATGAAACAGCCTGGGATGCTGTGAGTAGATGTGTTTGAGATCACCAGTGATGCATTTAATTATTTTGATACAAAATAAGGGGAAAATTATTTCTTTTCTGGGAATTCCTTTTAAAGGCCTATGGTATGTTCTGATGAAAGCCCTCTAAATTTTAGAGTTCTCATAATAAAAACCAAAATTCTTGAAATTAGACATCACATCTATATTAAAATATCTCTTGAAACAATTTTTGTATGCTTTGACATCTCTTACCTCCTTTATTCTTGATAGTAAATTTCCTGGAGATAGGGGGTGGTGGGGTTTTGTGTTCTTTTTTCTGCAATTCTTATAATCTGCCGGAAGATAACTCAAAAAGGAAGTTACTCAGTTGAAGGCACTCATCACTTGGTGAGGGAAAGATTCACCATCCCTCAGGATAAGTCAGGGAATAAATAATAACCATGATCTGTCTATATTGCTTTTCATCTTATTGACACTTGACTTGATCCTGAAAGATGTTGAATGCTCTGGTCCCGGTCCAGGAAAGCCAAGCTTAAGTGTTTCCTTGAATCAGTGCCAAAATGCTTGGAATCTTCTAGGTTAAGGCCCACTGGTTAAATATTATCCTTGCTGTCTTTAATAGGCACACATAGGAGAGTCAGGTGACTAATTAATTAATTTTTACAACATTCCCATGAAATTAAAAAGTGTTACTATTTTTCAGAAATGGAAACCAAGGTAGTCTTTGGGAGTTTGCCAGGGCAATGTAGCAGTTTAGGCTTAGAGCCTAGCTCAGAAATAAATGTGGTGACTGAGAGTGTGCATTTTTAAAAATGTTTTTCAGAAATTAAATTTGAGGCATAAGCATCTCATTGGTCTTGTCTACTGCCCACACAATAATCCTGTTTACCCAAGATCCTGCCAAACCAGCCCACTTAATAAAACAAAAAAAAAAATTCCAATTTTCAATAGCACCATGACCATCACCAATCTGAAGGATTGGCTCTGTTTGCCATGTGTGTCATTCTGGGGTCACTCACTGTTTTGAAGGCCCAGAACAGCCCAGTCAGGCCAATAACATCTAGGAAGATGGACTAATGCATGGTCTCTGGCCAGCATCTGGGCTGGGTCTTGCTCCAAGTATCATCTTCCTGGACACCTCTCAAAGCTGTAGATAAAATATCTGATTTAAGGAAATCAATCAGTGGTGAACATCCACAAAGATTTTAAGAAGGAAGGTTTGGCTTTTTAATTTGACATTTGAGTCTGGTTATTTGTAGAACTTCCATTGGCAGACTCCATTTTCCCTTTTTTAAGTATACTTTCCTCAGCTGTAGTGTTGGACCTTACCATGATTTTCAGCATAACTCTTTGAATAGATAAAAGCTACAGGAATCAGTTCTGAATTCAAGCACAGCTTGGATCATCCTTATGAACCAGTAGGAAAGAACTAGTGCACTTCCAGCAACATTTATTAGAAATACAATGTCAAAGTTTATTTTATGCATCTCAAAAGCAAGAAGCTGCCACTATCTCTAAGCTCCACTGTTTAAGCATGGCAATAAGCTGCCATTCAGTGGACATTTGACATTAATATCTTCAATTGAACTTTGACCAAACAAACACAGAGAGTTTAATTAAGCCTTACTCTGCTGTGGTATGATAGCAACTCCTTTTTAAGTAGGAGTCTGAAATAATCCAACAAATCTCTCCTTTGGGACACCTTTTGAGACAGTCCCATGCAAAGGGATGCTCAGACTGATGCGAGAAGGATGAAAGTTTCTTTTATCTGTCTGCCTGTCTGTTCAGGTAAAATTGCAGTATGTGTCACGTATGGTTTTGACTTAAGGGGTCTAGGATGATGCAGTTATTAGGGAAATGTCCAAAACTATGAAAATTCAAGTGAATAGAATTCCCTGTTGTAAGACCCCTGTTCATCTAAATCATGCTACACTGCTGAGTAAAACTCACCTGTAGTAGTTTGCACATTTCTTAGCTCCCTTTTGATTGGATTATTACTATCTATCACTACCATCCTCAGTAACTAAAGTCTAAGGTCCCTTTTTCACTTTTATTTAATAAGAAGAAAAATCTGTGGTCTGTCAGATACTACTAGGTGATAGTGATTTCTGCTATAAGTTACATTTCTGTTTCTGTGATACCCGTGACTATTTTGCAGTGTGTTTTCAAAAATGTTCCATCTAAGGTGTAATTTACATTAAACTTGCCACATTTTTCACATTTCTCTCCTTTAATGCAAACAACTATGTTAAGAAATGTGTAATTATAATTCAAGAGTCTACTATTAAAATAGTTTTAGTGAAAGAAATACATTTCACTGCAAACAGACAATATCCACATTTGCTGTCTCCCCAGTGTCATGAATTTGTTCATTATTATTGTGGTGCTGTACCTCATTTTTTAATAGCTCTAACTTGGTCATGGAACACTATGTTTAGTTCCATGGTGATTCCTTGATAACATCCTTGGACTAATTCAGTGCAGAATTGCAACATATTCTAGGATTAGTCTAGAGGAGGCTCCACTTTCCCATGGCATTTAAGAAATCTAATCACAATAATTTATTGAAGCATTTGTTGAATTTTTTGTTGTTGTTTTTTTTTTTTTTAGTTACTCATATTATTGGAGTAGGGAGATTGCCAGTTGATACAGAGATGGCAGAAATGTGATCATCCTCAATATATTATGTGTAACATATAATTAAGGACCTCACATAGGCAATTTTAAAAGTAAAGTTCTGGTAATGTTTCCGCTGTATTCTAAATGTAATGCCCCACTGAAAATCAAGAAGTGACCTTAAACTTTTCTATTTGCCTTGGTTGTAACCAAATACAGGATATTTTTATCTGCACCTTACTACTATGAATAAGGAAAATGAGTAGATTTACACCAGTAAAGAGTACATTTTAATTCTCTAAAGGCTGGTTTAATCAGATGACTACAGTCATTGGCAAGCTGAAGAATTTTAAAGTCGAACCTACAATGGCTTTGAATAGCTGGAGCCTCAAGTGTTTGAGGCTCCCTAATCTCAGGTAGGAAGATCTTTCTTTCAACTACTTCCATAATCAGACTTCCTACCTGCAGCATGAAAAGTAAGACTAACAGTATTTCCAAAATCCTGGAGGATTATCTGGAAGTCATATAAAATGGTCTGTGGTGTATAAATGGACGTTTAATAAGAACAACAACAACATTGTAAGATCTCACACAGCATGTGGGTTACAATTGTCATAAAAAGGTGAGGAAATTACACAGACCTTAAAATAAAGAGTATATGCCTATGCATATTAATTGGCTATTGATTCTGCAAACTATAATCTTCAACTGAATAGAATTTACACAGAAAATATTGTATTTTTTTTTAACACAATTTTGTCTCAACTTTGATCTGCGTGAGGAGGCTGGTTCAGGTGCTGTTTTTCTGGCAAATTTAAATTACTCTTTTTGAAAATCTAAATCAAAGTGTGTTTATACTTCTGATTCAGCATTTTAATAGAAAGTAAAATCTTAAAAAATAGCTGAACTGTCTAAAATGTAGTTAACCGTTAAGAGTAAGCCAACTGCAGGAAAATTAATAAGTGAAAGGAGAGGAATATGGCAAGTCAAGAGAGAGACTAAATCTCTACAAATAATAGAATGGGTGCTCTTCCAGCTCTGGATGCTTTCATATTAGCTTGAAGTTATGAATATATTAAAAATTTAGTTACATTCAAGGTACAAATTACTTTGGATATTTACTGTAAGCCAAAATTAAATCTGCTTTTTAAAACAATGTTAAAATTTCTNGGGGGAGGGGCACTTTTCTGGCCTCCTACCGAAACAGGATTATATGTGCCTTTGGGAAGAAAATGTCAGCTGCCAGCACACCAAACTGAATGACTTTTAGATAGTTTTTGTTGCTGTAACATCTGCCCAGTAGAGAACCATACTGATGGTGCAGCACTATTTTTCATTCAGATACTATTGTTATTCTCTTTGGGACCCTTTAAAGGAAGCCTAACTGCTGTCCTTCCTTGTACTATTTTTTTGTTTTCCACACAAAGGTATTTTCACTTCTACTCTAAACAGGCCACTTAACATGGGCTGGTGTGGGGTTGTAGCAAATGGAAACAGAAGTCCTCACTTGGTTCTTCTCTCTGCCCCTTTGTGATGATTATTTCTTTACAGATCCCTTTTGCCCTGCCTTCAGGGGATCCCTTCTCTCCCTCATGACTTAGTGGCACATCAGTAACACTTAGAAAGCAATGCAACTGGGGTGAAGGAGGGGGAGTTGATACCAAAGTAGAGTTAGATTTTTTGGTGCACAGTTTTCCTGGGCTTTCCTCTCCATCTTTCTTAGCCCCTCTCCAGCCACCATCATCCCACTCAGCACACAGTGGACCTGCAGCCCTTTTGCTAGGTGACCGCAATGGTGGTCAGAAAGCCCTGTGTGTGTTTGTGTTTTCTGTCCATTCAGAGAGGGGTGAGTATCAAGGTAAATGTTGCTCAGTTCCCATCCCAGTGGGACCTGTGCAAAGCCCTGCCTGAGAGCAGCTCTGGTGGCATGGTGCATAGAACAACACTGGTGCATAGGGCCTTGCATCTCCCACCTCACCCCCAGCTCACAGCACCCCTTTTCAACACATCTCCCCCAGAATTTTTTAGGAGTAAGAGGTAATAAGTGGCAGCTTGGATACTTCATGCCTTTCTAAGTAAATAAGTGCAGGATGTCTAAGATAATTGACTCAGGTTGATAAAACAAGCCATTTTATAATTTAGTTTCAGCATGAGGGGCCGTGAACCAGAATTTGGGTTGAAATTTGGTCACACTGTTACAATATAGGTCTTCACAAAAGAAAAGACAATTTTGCATGAATGTGGTCTCACAGATTTGTTTAATGTGTCTTTCTTTTTTCCTTTTGTTCATTCTCTGTGTGTTCCATGCAGACTCCCAGGCCTTTAAACATCATTAAACAGAACAATGGTGAACAGATCATTAGGAGACGAACAAGAAAGCGCCTTAACCCGGAGGCACTTCAGGCTGAGCAACTAAACAAACAGCAGAGGGGTAGCAGTGAGGAGCAAGTCAATGGAAGCCCCTTAGAGAGGAGGTCAGAGGATCATTTACCTGAAGGTCATCAGAGAGAAATTCAGCTTCCCAGCCTCAGTAAATACGAGGCCCCAGGTTCATTGACTAAAAGCCATTCTGCTCAGCAGCCAATATTGGTCAGCCAAACTCTGGATATTCACAAAAGGATGCAACCTTTGCACATTCAGATAAAAAGTCCTCAGGAAAGTACTGGAGACCCAGGAAACAGTTCATCGATATCAGAAGGGAAAGGAAGCTCAGAGAGAGGCAGCCCGATAGAAAAATACATGAGACCTGCGAAACACCCAAACTATTCTCCACCTGGAAGCCCTATTGAAAAATACCAGTACCCACTTTTTGGACTTCCATTTGTACACAATGACTTTCAGAGTGAAGCTGACTGGCTGAGATTCTGGAGTAAATATAAGCTGTCTGTTCCTGGGAATCCACACTACTTGAGTCATGTGCCTGGCCTACCAAATCCTTGCCAAAACTATGTGCCTTATCCCACCTTTAATCTGCCTCCTCATTTTTCAGCTGTCGGATCAGACAATGACATTCCTCTAGATTTGGCGATAAAGCATTCCAGACCTGGGCCAACTGCAAATGGTGCCTCCAAGGAAAAGAGTAAGGCACCACCAAATGTAAAAAATGAAGGTCCCTTGAATGTAGTAAAAACAGAGAAAGTTGATAGAAGTACTCAAGATGAACTTTCTACCAAGTGTGTGCACTGTGGCATTGTCTTTCTGGATGAAGTGATGTATGCATTGCATATGAGTTGCCATGGTGACAGTGGACCTTTCCAGTGCAGCATATGCCAGCATCTTTGCACGGACAAGTATGACTTCACAACTCACATCCAGAGGGGCCTACACAGGAACAATGCACAAGCTGAAAAGAATGGAAAACCTAAAGAGTAAACCTTAGCACTTAGCACAATTAAACAGAAATAGGTTTCCTTGATGGGAATTCAATAGCTTGTAATGTCTTGTGAAGACCTATAAAGCACTTCATATAGAGAGCATGCCTTATCCAATATTAAATCCCTTGTTATTTTCTTTTTTTTCTTCTTCTTTATTTTTTCCTTTTTTTTTCTTTTTTTTCTTTTTTTTTTCCTTTTAAATGAGTGGGTTACCAAGAAAAAAGAACAGTTGGATGGTGGCCAGAAGGAGAGGAAGATAATTCAGTGGGACATGGCCCACCAAAGCTAGCCAGAATGCAGTGAATCATACCGAATAACCTTGAGAAAATTTTACTGGACAATTAATACCTTTGCTGTTGTGTAAGAGACATAACTGGCAAGAGTGCAAAGATGTGTATATGTATATACTGCTGCAGGGGTGTAGTGAACATATGCACATTGTATATAAGAACTAGACATGTTAAATATACAGATGTTAAAAGGTCATTTTCTTTTCTTTAATTTGGGCAAATTTCTGCCCAACAACATGCCTTAGGATCACACTGTCCTCACAGCTTTGGCAGCAATGTCATCTAGGTGTTTCTCAGATTCAGCTGATTTTTAGCTACTATTTTATCACTACATTCTTTCTGGCACACTTTAGTCTAGGAAAACCATTTTGTGCAAGTGAAGTCTCTAATACAGAAGCCACACTCCAGGTTTAATTTGCATAGAACAAGGTAACCTGCTGTATTTTATTTTAATATATTTTTAATATATTACATTTCTAAACCTTAAAGTGTAAGGTTACTTCTCCACAGGCTTAACATTGCTATACATACCAGTCAATCCCTTCAGTAGACTTATACCAGCTTTTGCTAAGTAGCATTAAATGTCTTCATAGTACTTTTTAATACTTAAAGCTTTTTAAAAACTATCCATGAAGGGAAAGCTCCTCAGCATAACTGCTCAGGGAAATAGGGCTAAATAACTAAATATTAAATAATTGGTTAAAGGTGCTGTTAGACGAGCCTCCATGCTTGCTACAAGGGTGTACAAGAACTGACTTTAATCATTTTCATTATAGTGTCCCAACCAGTAGTTTATTATTTTGCCACAGGGATGTAGAAGATATTACAAGCTACTGGATGCACTGTCAGATTAACTTATTTCATTAAAGAAGTTGGGAGAACAAATAGAAAAAAACCTTATTTTTCTAGTAAATATTAATGTATTACATTTCAAATAATGGTGCCTGACATATTGAATAATTATTTTCTACAGTGTACGTATGCAACAAAGATATTCCATCATGCATTAGAGTCAGTTCTGGCTCTGCCTCGCTGTTTACATTTGCAAATGTAGCAAACAAGGTAATGAAGCAACTATTTCTATTGCAGTAGGTATCTTTTTTTCTGTGTGTGTGCATTAAAGTTGTAAACGATAACATGAAATGAATGAAATTTGTTGATATTAATGGTATGAAAAACAAGAAGGAAATGAAAATATTTTTATGCCTACTTAGGAAAAAAGGGTAGCACTATTCATTCCAAGTACTTTTGTATTCTTAAGCTCTTAACTCACATTGTTATGCTTAAAATGATAAACATATATCCTCTTTTTATTGCTTTGTCTGTGTTTCAGAAGAAACATTTCAGAAATTATTTTGATAAGTGCTGTTTGACGATGCAGCACTGATATTTTATTGCATTCTGTAGTAGCATTGCACTCCATTTTTACAATATTACGCAGTTGCTTTTTTGTTTTGTTTGGGTTTGTTTCTTTTTCGCAGTGCAGGGTCTTAGTTCCTTATGGTTGGATGGCAGGTGTAGCTCAACTGGTTCATGAATGTTGCAGTGAATGAAGTTTAAAATGTCTTTCTGATATTACGTTGTCTTTTATTTCTCCATTCATGCATTTTATTTTTTAAAATGTTCTATAAAAATATCTCTGGACTAAGTCCTCACTTGAGATTATATGTAGAGGGTCCTATTCTGATCTCACTTACATGCCGCCTTTCTCAGATTTTCATGTAATTGAACTAAAGCTTCATAAAAAAAAAAAAAGTTCTTGTATTTAACTTACCTGAATCTCACCACTCTCCCTTCTAGTATTTGGTGCACTTATTAAGATACTTAACCAGATAAACAGGGAGGTGGAAAATTAAAGGAGAGTTGATAGGAAATGTCTTATAGGGGTTGGCAAAAGGAAAACCAGGAGGGAACTGGCCTAAACATTCAGCACTTTGATCGTCCTTTGAGAAATAATGTGCCTAAAGCAGCTGGCAACAAACATCACCAAGCATGAGAGGCACTTACACAGTTGATCACCGAAGGTCTCGCTGACCTTGGCAGTATTTAGGTGTTATATTTTCACAGAGGTGAAATGTTATTGCACAGTTTCTCTCATTTGTTGGGCACAGACAGGCTGTTGTTCAGCATTAGGCTGCATTCCTTCCTGCTCCACCCATTGCTTCTTTACTGGTGAGCAGCATATGGAACGTCCCGCTCAATCTGCTCGGGTTGAGTTCTGTAACCCTTCAGTAGTGTTCTAGGTTAGCAAAGGATGTTGGGCCACATTCTTCTTCTATTTTTTTAGATGAATCTCCAGCTTGATACCAGCTTGACAAAGTCTGGTTATGTTTTTACTATTGTTCTCCAGTAATAAGTTCTGACTTGGTTTTTGTGGATTTATTTTTGTTGGGTATTTTCTGTTTATTTTTTTTTTTCTGTGGGGACTGAAATAGATTGCCCTCGTTTCGTTACGTCAGGGTCCGGTGTGTGTCCTTTTCAGCTTTTCCAAGGAAGATGTTATTCAGTAAGCAGTGATTTTTATCACCTTCAAAGGCTGCCTGCCGATTTTCAGCAGTTACTGGTTTGACTTACTTCACTGAAGACCTACCAGTTCCTCTGGCTTCTTCATTGATAGAAGCTGCATCTTCATGGCAAAATATTTTAGGAGGGACATGTGCATTGTAAGACTTGAGCACTACCCTGAACTTAATAACACTTCTTGCTAAACTCAGAAGCAGAGGCAAATTAACAGGAAATACACATATCAGGGTTTGGGGATGAGGAGAAATGAAATCTTATGAGTGCAAAGAACAAGACTGAGTTTTGAATGTTACTATTGCACACCTAGATGGTGTAAATAAAATTTGGAAAAAAAGTTCATTGTTCTTGCCATGACATATTGAGATGTTCTAAGATTTCTGCTTTTTAAGAAATGGGATTTTGCTATAGCCTGTTCTCTTTGACTGGAATAGGGGGAGCACAGTTTTGTTTCTTAACAAAAGAGAGGTGACTCCATCAATCTTCCAGACCCCCTCACAATGGATACTAATAAAAAGAAAAACAAATCCTGACACTGGAAAAGAATAATCTTATTTAATAACTTTCAGATGGAAACCAATGTTAGCACCCACAAGTAATTACTGCACCCACTGTGTTTCAATCAACTTGCAGCACTAAAAATTGAACTTTCAAACAATCAGTCTTTGTTCTCAATTTGTCAGTGGCTTCAAGGTGGTGAACTTCCCTTATTGAAGGAATAATAGTTTAAGATCTTAAAATGTATCTCAAATTGGACCACCAAATAAGTAGATGTTTCAAAACTAGAGGATTTGTGGTGCCTGTCACTAACCAGATTGCGGAACAGGCACAGTGTTTCCAGTAACTCTCTGCATAGATGGAGCCATCCTGTGACATCATCTGCAAAACAGATTGTCTCTAAGCTGTCACTTCATGGCTGCTGCCCCTTCAGTGCTACAGGAGATGAAGATGTTCCCAAGCACAGTGTCTGTTCAGGTGCTAAACTCAGAGCACTTTACAAAAGAAGTTTTGCACCTAATTGCCACTGTGCTGATGAAACTCCTCCCTTAATTTTTCATGGACTATCCAGAAAGGGAGAAAGATACTGGATGCAGGGTTTTGCCTAAAAAAAGCCACTGTTGTCTTTTGTGACAGTTTTAAAAAGAGAAAATTGAGACATCTTAAAAGGTTGAGACACACTGTGAGCAATAGATTATTTTTGCAGTTAGAGGGGCAGGACAAGTGACTGATGCTATTTGTATACAGTGCTGAAACATAGTGATTGTGCAATGGGAAAAACTGATTTGGCAACTGTGGATTAGTAATCAGTTCAGGGACAGACTTTCAAGTCTCCCTTGGACTGGACACTGTTGTTTTGTAGTCATAACTACTTGCTTTATGTGCTAAGGATGTTGTCTACCATCTGCTTTTTGCCCAGTATGTCTAAATATATTCTCTTTTTTGCTCCTGTATTGATTTTTCTTGGCTGACTTAACATGCTAATTCCTAATACTGGTCAGGAAAAGCCAAGGAGATTAGAAGGTCGCTTCTGTGCAGCCAGAAGGGTAGATCTATTTCCTTCTGCTTCTGTGGAGACAGTTATGCTTGGCAAAGAGCAGTAAGCAATTTGTCAGCATATCCCAAATGTGATAGATAAGTGAGAAATCCCTTCTAAACTTTTCTCTAAAGTTAAGATGGGCCAAGTAAAGTGATTTACTTAATTTTCTCACCTCAGAATAGGATTCCTCACTATCCTCTTCCTCACAATTTTTATTTCTTTCAGCCCACTCTGGAAAGGTGGCAGTTGGTGAGATGCTACCTGTGTAGTAATCACACACACCCCCATTTACTTTAAGAGGATAAAAGACAGTAATTAAATGGCTGAAAGCCAGATAAATACCAGTTTCATTTAATTCTTTGTTACACTTAGTAAAATTCTTTTACAAGGAAAGCAAAATTACACTTAGTAAAGTAAGAACATTGTAACAGCTACCACAGTTTTCCATTCCTATCATTTTGGCCTCTGAGCACTGTGTAGAAGAACAGGAGAAAAGGAAACATCTCAAAATGCCATTGTAAATTTAGCTTATAGAAAATTCACCAGCAGGAAAAGGAAAAAAAAAAAAAAAGTACTTCATAAAGAATGACTTCATGTTGCTAAAAACCATCATTAAACTTGTAGCCCTGATTTGACTCTAGAATGCCGGCTCTTAATGTTTTGTCCTTACAACACATGGATGTGTTTTTTGTTCTGTTTTGTTTCGGGTTTTTTTGTTTTGTTTTGTTTTTTGGTTTTCATAGTGCATGTTCATTTCTACTCACAAACATGTTCTTGATGTATTTCTTATGCAAACAATCTTCAGGCAGCAAAGATGTCTGTTACATCTAAACTTGAATAATAAAGTTTTACCACCAGTTATAAATCAGATTTGTGTCATTGTTTCTGGGGAGAATGTAATGTCAGTATGTCACTACCCTGTGGTGGGGTTGGGGAGGAGAACAATCTGGGGCTGAGCTGCTCTGGGAGCACGATGGGGCCTGACAGCATCTCTGAGTAATGGCTGGTGATTATGACTGAAAGGCAATGGCAGCATTGCTCAAATGTAAAGGCCTGAAAAGGGAAGAGCTCCTCCAAAAACACATTAGCCCTGTCACAGTCCTTCTATACTAAGGGCTCTAGATATGATCTAAGTCTCATTCAAGTTAATGACAGGATTTCAGTAAAAGTCTCTTTCAATGTAGTTTGAACATTTTTCAGTACTCCATCATCCTGACATGACATTACCAGTTTTTTCTCCTACCCCAAAGAATTGGAAATACTGCAATGATTTTGAGAAATTATATAAGAAAGTGTGATACTGAAATGTGATCAGGTACCCTGGGTCACCAGTTCTACTCCGTATATGAAGTTCATGGTGGTCTTGAAATAATTCTTGATACTCAGGACCGTGGTTTCACATCATGCCCACAGCTCTTTCATGAAATCCTGCTGACTCCCATCAAATTATTGACCCAGTGGTGACTCAAGAACAGAGAATACCACCTACAACGTTGCTGCCACCACTTCCTTCAGCAACCTTGGAGGTTTCCTCAGAGATCCCGGACCAAGGCACTGACCAAATCAGCTCAGCCTGGCATTTCTGTTTGGATGAGCTAACAGCTCTGGGTGGTATGGCTCCCAGCCATCGTTTCCATTATGCTGTAATTTACTTTCTCCATAGGTTTTGTGTCATCTCCATGGTTGAGAGTTTGTTCACTCTCATACAGATTATTGTTATAAAGTAATACAAAATGGTAAAACATATTTATGATGGTAAGGTAGAAATGTTCTAGAACTTAATTTTATAGCACCATGCCAAAAATAACTTCCGTGACTCATTCTCCCAGTGAATTCAGATGTAAAACCCTATGCATTTTCAGTCTCTTTTTAATTTCCTGAGATTAATAAAAATAATAACTGTAGCAAAGAAAAAAAAAAGTTTTCATATGTGAGGAGAACCAGTTTTGGAGACAGTTTTGAAACTATGCATTTTGAAAAAGATGCTACATGCAAAATCTGGTCAGTATGCATTGTGTAAGACTAATATATATATATACATGTATATATATTCTTACACTGGTATAGAGTGTCTATATCAGTGTAAGAATATATATAAAAACTCTATATCCATATAAACAGAGAGAGAAAGTTCATGTATGTACAGAGAGTTAAAATCTAAAAATTACATGTTCTTTTTTAGGAACGTCTTTTGAGGATAATAAGATTTAATCCAAATTTCTGTTATAATTATAAAACTATCCCTGACCAATGCAGTATGTCTTTAATCAGAGTTCAAAACAGTGTATAATAGTGAACTTCTATCTCCGGATACTTAAGTGAGCTCATAATTGTAGGAGCTGATGACCTCAAATGTTCCTTTGTGGTTCCACTATTTCTATAGTCTACTTACATTGTTAATGCTTTTCTCTTACAACAGCAGCTACACATATAAGCATCATAAGTGCAAACCAACGTTGTTATCAGGTCTTAATATGCTATTATAAGGTTTGAAGTTGTGCCAAGAATCTAGGGACTTGTTCTAGGAGCAGTGTCCTTGATTATTTCCTTTTAAGTTTTAACTACTATTATCTTGATGTAGGTCAAAACTTTCCTGTCCCAGGTATAGCCAGCCTGAGAATATAAAAGATAATACATCTGCAAGTAGCAGGTCCTGAACCTTATCCAATAAAATTTATAAATGTATGAGGTCTAAACTGGGAAGAGAAAACAAAAAAAAAAAAGGTAAATATTGGAATAGGTGCTAAAGCAGAAGAAAATGGACAGAATGAATAAGCAGGGTGCTTCATTCCATATGGAGGGGAAGTGGGGTTCTTTCAAGAGTATTCTATTATTAGAAATGGCCTAGTTATTTTACAACCTTATTTATTATCAATCACAAACAAATCTGTCTTCCTAAGACTGTTGACAATGGGGATATAAAATCAAGGAACAGAATCTCAGTGAAAGTGTTCACTGGAAGTTTTAACTGTGATGGGCAATTAGGCTGGACACTTGGGACACCTGAGACCTGATGCAGGTAGAGTTTGTACTGACACCAGCTTCCTTTGATTTCCATGAAGAGTCTGACTAATCCTTGTGTGCAGGACAAGAGTGTCAGTGGGTCCTTTCTGTAAATGAAAGTGTCTCCTAGGAATCCAAAGGAATAGAAGTGTCTTTCACACGCTGTGGTTGCAGTATCAGTGGATCTGCCTGATTCGGCTCCAAGTGCTACCATGGAATTGTCAGCTCAATGGTGAGATTGATGCAGTGACACTTTTGTCACCCACCTCCAAACAGCTCCATCAGTACTTATACAGTGTCAGAGGAGTTGGCTAGAGAAGAAATATGACCATTTAAAAGAATAGGAAAGAAATACATTTAAAAAATAAAAAAACCCCTTCTGTTGTGACACTGTGTAAAGATGATGGCTTAAATCTGCCACAGATGCACTTTTTTTGAGGGGGGGTTAGTTTTGGGGGTATTTTTGCAAAGGCAATGAAGCTGCTGTGGCCTTATTTCTGAACGAAATAATTTCTTTTATGACCTGTAACGTCAAAAGCGAAGTCCCAACATAAAGCTAAGCTAGCTCTCTTCTCACTGTAGCATTTTTTAAAGAAAATTAGACAATAAAGGAGTGTAGAAATGGATTAGGAAGGCTTTCTAAATGAACATTTCAAGGAATGGAACTAGATATATACTTTGCATTTATTTTTTAAAAGAAAAAGTCTTGAAAAGTAAAATGAGAATATTTTCTTTCCCTGCTAATCAAATTTGACTATTTTCTTCCCTTCTGGAATCTGATTTAAAAAAAAAATAGATTTCAGGCTATGAAAGTATGAGATGTGAAATCTTTCAGAAAGGTAAGGTGATTTTTCAAAGTTAATGTTCCCTAAGGTGGCATTCACATTGCAATACTTTGGACACTCAACTGTAAGTGCAAAATATGATCCTCATTTTCTTAAGAGCATCAGTTGAATGTTCAGAGCAGGAGCTTATTAGATGTTCATAGCCACTCACCGGAGGGGTCCATACTGGATGATATCCAGAAATCCCTTTTAACCTAGATGATTTTGTGATGATAAATGCTCACAAATCCAGTTAATTTATGTTTCTCTCCTATGAGTGTAGTATGTACAGCAGGGAGCAATTGGAGGCAAAGGCCATTCCATCTGTAGATGGAAATGGTGGAGCACATCGAGAGCTCTCTAATACACAGGCCTCTGAGACCAGAGCTATATGCAAGTACCCAATACCCCATTAAACACGTGGCTCTTAACTGGAGCACAAAAGTTCTTCCATCTATTTATATTTCCATAATAACTCACTGCAATATATCTCTAGTTATTATACATTAACCTCTATGATTAAGCATAACATGCTAGACTGCTGATGCACTGATGTTGCTATCTCACTTGTTAACACAGCTCTGGCAAACCTCTCTATAAATCAAGATGGGCACATGCACAGGGGTTGGATAATGACTCTGAAAATTCTAGTGGCTACAGCAGTCCCTAGCATGCTTTGCCTGGGGCCAGCACGTGCCTCCAACCAGGTCCTGTGCACAGCTGGGGAATTATCACAGAAGAGATGATTCCCAGGTCTCAGGGGAAGAGGCAGGAATGAGTTGTGTCTATTCCCTTAAGGATGAGGAAGCAGTAAACACCAAGAGCCATGGGATACATCCTGAGCCACCTGCCACAGTGCTTCAGTGTGTGGACTCATTCTGGGGGAGCAGCAGGTTTCCAAGCAGAACTATCCCTGTCTCCTAAGACCAGAAAATGGCCTTGACCACTTTCGATTTCCTGGTATTGTCATTGCCTCCATTGACTCGTTCCCCTTGTCTGATAAGGGTGGCAGGAGCAGATTTGCCTGGTATTTCAATACCTGCAATCTACTATATTTGTCTAGATAAGCTGTAAAGACAGAAACAGTTTTATATCCATCTTATATATAGACATAGACTTTAGAAAGAAGGAAATGTTTCCTGCCACTGGGTGGGTGGTGATCCTATTGTTTAGTTTGTTTGTAGACAGAGCTATACAATATGTACATAGCAGATGTCTGCACTTGATCAAATAGATCACAGTCCTACTTTCTGTTGTCCTGTATTATGAATTTTGTGGGCAAATCTTCGGTTTCTGGTAATACAAATAAAGAAACGACAACAATGAAAATTCCCATGCTTCCAGTTTCATAGCACAGAACATGCCCATCCATTCCAAGCTGTTACAATTACCAACACTTCTGAGACAACCCAGTTCTTCTTGCCCAGAAAAGGACAAAGATTATTTCTTTTAGTACAAAATGCTTCAGTGCTGTTTTGAAAACTTTACTTCTTAAAAAGGACTTCTTTCAACACAATTTAATGAGCTTTACTTAGAACTTAATAAGTTTTACTTCAACTCTCATTCTAGGAAGTTTTTGGTTTGACAGTAGAAAAGCCTGATTTGCGTCTGTTCCACATTTAAATGAATATTCTTGCTAGCTCTCTCATCCAAGCCACTCTACAAATAAACCCTGAACTATATTAATCATTTAGTAAAAAAAAATCTAGGTGCAGCTTTTTAACCAATCATATAATTCTTGTCTTTGAATATTCACTCAATCATTCTCTGATGTCACCTTCAAATTAAAGCCGTAGATTTCAGTGATGTTTTTAGTCATGGTATTATGCAAACCCTCTTCTCTGTGTGCTAGGCAAACTAGTATATTAAAAAACTTTTCATGGAAAATGCACTATTAACTTTTCTACATAAATTGTTTCAGATTAAGCAGAACAAAAAGTTATAAAGATTGATTTACCTATACAGCCCAAGTTTGCATTTAAGCCAGCTTTCTCCATTTCCTGAAGAGAGATTGTTCTGCTTGTGAGGAGACATGGAATAGCACCCTAGAACTGCCTGAATCACTGGCAGACATGAAAGGGGAGGCTTTACCCTGCATACAGTCTAAGATGACAAAGATATTTGGCAGCAGAAGACCAAAAAGCCTAAATATAAATTAAAAATATATATATATAGGAATTTGAGATTGGAACATGGAGACTGGAAAAAGTATTAATGGAGGAAGAGTGAAATGTGTGATTATAAAAAAAAAGCCTCAACAAAATACAAGGGTTGTCAAACATGTACAAAATAGAGGTTATTGCAAGTTCATAAGGTTATTTAGTGCACAAGGATAGCAGAGTTCCATGGGCTATGGGAAGTGTTGGATCTGACTGCTGTTGCACAAGACGTTGATTACTGGGAACACAGCTTGGGTAAGACAAGGCCTTTTCTTATTCTCCATCAGCTGCCTGAGACCACAGTTTCAGGAACATTGCAAGCTGGAGATCCTGCCAAAAGCTGCAGGCCCTCTCCTCTCTGCCCTGCTCTCTCTTCTACTCCTGCTCTCTTCCTTCTACTAGCACAAATGTTTGTCTCCTACTTGCCCCAGAAAGTTGACCTTTAATCCCCATGAATTCCCTGATGCAGTTCCCAGCTGACAAAAACACCTGTGTCAGCGGTAAGTGGAGGTAAAATGAGCAGCTGGTGATGTGGAAAAAGGCAGTGTGAGGTTTTTCTTGGCAGCTGTTATCAGTCTAAAGTGTTCAGAAACAATGTGGGGGGCTGGATTGGTCCTGGTTTAGAGCAGGTTCTCATCTATGTACAATACTGAAATTTTTTGCTCAAGGTCTGTGTACAGGGTGGGGAGTAAAACTGCAGCTGCAACACCCTGAAGACTCTCCCTGTGCCAGCAGCTGCTAGGGATGCCCCCTCATCCCCTGGTGGCCATGGCTCAACTGTCCTTCAGTGGCACAACTGCAAACAGTCTGCTTTTCCTTAACACTGAAAGAGTGGCCAAGTAGTGACCTTATCTTATGTCCAACAACTGTTTGGTGCAAGCACTTACTTTGTCCATGCCTAGAAAACTCATTGCTAAACTGCCCTTGTACTCCACAAAGCAAATCACTGCAGACTCCTCACCAGGAGAGAAGACAAGGAGATAAAGGGAACTGGATGGTGAAAATTTAAGGGTTCCTCTCTTCTTTCCTCTGCTCATTAGGTGGACATTTTTTACTTTGTAGTTTTTTTCCTTTGCTGCTTCTTTCTCCATCTCAGTCTCGCCTTTGATTCCATTCTGGCCCTTACAGCTCATCACTTATTGCTGCATAATTTACCTCTGCATAGAAAAAAAAATGCTAATTTTTACTTGACAGTGAAAGACTCCTGAATATCATCCCAAGCTTTGCCTATGGAACCACCAAAACATCTGATTTGAGTCAAAGTTGTAGGTTCTCTTCAATTCATGGTATTCCTCTTCTCCTTGATACTTTCGTAATAATTAATAATAATTTACTAAGACAAAGTTCTGTGGTTGCTCATTAGCCACCAGAGACTGGAACTTCTCGACCACTGATGGGCCAGGTAACACCAGAAGGTTGCAGAGGAACGAGCTGCAGAGGAGAGGCAGGTGCTTTTGTTTTGTGCAACATACTCAAAGCTCATCATCATTTTGCATTTAGACATTTTAAATAAGAACGTAAAGAGTTAGATAATAGCAGCTTTATCCACCTTCCCAAAGTGATTTGCCTCTGAAAATTCCAGCTCCAAACTCCCTAAACTGTGTGTTGCCACTGGACACTTAATCTAAGACAAGTAAAGCAGCCACTTTTCTCCCCTCTCCCCGTGCAGAACTAACCTTTGTTACAGCTGGAACAGCAGGGTTGGACATATTCTGACATCTTATCTGCCTCAGTTTATGACATCACATTTCTGCAGAGCTTTATGGGACTGTGAAATGGGAAGGTTTGGCACAGCAGCCAACTTACCAGCTCTGCCTGCTGAGTGACCTGTGAGAGCAGAGCATGGAGGTGTCTGATGAGGGGAGGAGGTCTGGGTGTGCTTGGGGCACAGCAGGGCAGCACCCACTCAGACACGTCTCAGGATGCTGAATTTCCTTCCTCCTCCTGCTGGGCACCTTCAGCTGCTCATATTACCCACCCTCACCCCACAGACTCACCTGCATTGCCCAGCTCCACCAAGACCAGGCTCTTGTTTGTGAAGGACTGAAGGAATCTGGGAAACAGGGAGGAAGTAGGAACAGTTAGGAACTATAGAGTTCAAATATAGAACTATGGAATACCAAAATCCCCAGCACTCTGTCATAAATTTTAAAATTATATGACTCTCTGAGTTCCCACTGAAAGCAAAGCATAAAGGAGAGAAGCTATGGACAGGTACTACAGATCTGTAGCACTGCTCCACATATACTTTAAGGACATAGTCTTTAAAAATTAATACATTTTTGGACTCTACTTTAAAATAAGCTACAGCTGCTTTTTCAGCAGCTGAACAACTACTTTTCTTGAAAATCAGATTTCTTTTTAATGTATCTGAAATTGTGTGACTGAAACACATGGAATATCATGGTCTAGAATATTTTAAATAGCTTCCATAATTAATATGATTTGGAATAAAGAAGATACAGCAAAAACATAATATGCATTTCAGATTACTATGTCTGTGAGTTCATACCAATGAATCTTAAGGTGTGTACAAGAAAGATCGATCTGTTGACCTTTTTATAGTCAGAGAAACCACAAGGCTGATATACTGACTCCTGCTTCTCAATTTGGATTGCAGTAATTTAATGTTTGTTTGTAAAGCAAAAATTTCTGAAGAGATTACAGAGTTTATTCACTGGAAGTCATCAGAACCCCTTGAAATGTAGCTTTCTATAAAACATTCTGTGTGAGGTTTCTAAAACTTGTTTAAACAGAATTAAAAACCAATATAGATATATACTAAAGAATATCCCTCTTTCCCACTGCAGATATCAGGAATGGAATATAACGCCTTGATTTTTTAAAATCTTTTCCACACCTACTCATTTCCACTAATTGGATACCTGCTAGAGTCACAGTCTACCCTTATTTTATTAGCCCAAAGAACTGATGTAATTTAGTAAATCAATATAATTTTGTGTAGATTATGGATTTTCTTAGAGATTTCTTGTTTTAAGTATTGATTATCCCCAACCTTCTTTAATTCATAAAGCCTGGGCAGAGCAGAGAACAAGGGAAACAGGTTTGTTAATAATGGCCAAAGGGAGGTTTGCTGGACCACAGGCCTTTACCAAAAATCAGAAAGAAATTGACAATCCTCCCTTTACCTTTGTTTGCTTTGCAGTTCCCTCTGAAATTTGCAATTTTCTGGCTGGTTTCTCTTTTGTATGTATTCCTCCCCTCTTGCTAGTTTAGAGATGGAACTAGTAATTTCCCAGCCCTTCTAATGTACTCCTGTCTTCAAAAAGGCAGGATCTGAACATTCATAGTAAAAATACTGCTTAAACTTATTATTATATTAGTATATAGTTATAAAAATATCTTATTTTCTCAAAATGTCACAGCTGCCACTAGTGGGATGTAAGTGAAATGGATACTGTGACAAGAAGATATAAAAATATATGAAATTACTTAGATCAGCAGAAAGAATTTATTTTTCGTATGATGTTCCAGTGTTCTATATTTAATCCAGTCAAGCTTTTTGAATTCAAAGGTAAGGGCTATAGGAGTGTCTGTGTGTATATGCATTTGTTCATGTACAAGAATTCATTAGGGTGTCTTCACTTTAACATCTGCTAGAGGACCATTATTATTCTCTAAATCTGAGTAAGTGTTCTCAGATTCTTTATCCTGTGTCTTGTTACTGTACTCTTCCACTGAAAAATTTCCTCTGTAAAAGAATTTTGCTTTTTATTATTTCTCCACAGTTCCTGCAGTATATTAACAATATTCTCCAAGTTTGCTGTCTCTAATATTCAAAGATTACATAAGATTGAATAGACTGATCTTCCCACCTAAATAATCTTGTTTTAGTTATTCTTTCCCATCATAGTTTTTCTAGCTAACAGAATGAGATACTAATAAAAGCACTCAAAATTACCTATATAATCATTAATAATATATCCCTTGTCACTAAGTTCTTCAGTTCTCCAAAACTTTTAAGCACATTTCAGTTTAACCTGAAATAATGTAAACAATAATGTGATTACACTTACATGCAACAGCCTGGGGTTTTTGGTCAGTGTTTTAAATTACCCTGCCTGGCCCATTTTGCTGCCTGCATTTCAGTACTGCCATCTTGGGCAGATCAGCCTGAGCAGTGTGCTCTGGTTTCATCTTTCATTTCCATCAACTAACTTTGATTTGATGAAGTATTTTCCAGATGGCAAATACAATTTTCTGAGTCAGATGAATATTCAAGAAAAAAAAGTATGCATTATATATACTCCAATGAATCCTGCATGTCTGTCTCATATACTAAAGAGTGAAACTGGAGGCTCTGCAAATTTGAGTGAATGCAGATCTTCATTTGCTGAAACATGATATAGGCTCACCTTTTTTGATACATCTTACTTCTGCCAAGAGAATGGTGTAAAGCAAAATGTTTCTGTAAACAGAGGCTTTGCCAGACTTCTCACTGTACACATTCTCAAGTCCTTGTACACTGATTCTGGTAAAGATTTTAATCCAATCTTTCCAGGAAAAGAGATATATGTCCTAAGAATTTAAAGTGTTATAGGACTTAATGAGACTAAAAATGGAATAATTCTAGACTAAGAAGACATCTAGATGATTAAAGAGATTGTTTTTCTAGATGAGTAGAAGTTAGGTTTCCCAAAGATTCTCAAGTCAAGGAGTTAAACTTCCATAAAAGGTACAAAGCTAGTCTGAGAAAATACCCTTTCTATTTATTTTAATGAGAAAACATTTGGATTCCATTTCAACCAATGAAAATACAAACCTGAGACAAAGGAACAGAAATATCTTAACCTGTCCATAATATCCCAATATGCTGTAGATAAATCTGTGCTATTCAGATATTTAATTGGTGATAATTGCTAGCATTTGATTAAATTTCCTATAATTATTAGTGGAATTAGTCATAGCATATGACATTAAGTATATGAACATATTTTTAAAGGCTCAGGGCTTAAAACAAGTTGCTGCATTAATGGATTGTCACCACTCAGGCAATGTTTATTTTGATAATGGGGGAAGGAGGGAAGAAGGAGGGGCTTATTATCTGCTAAAAAAAGAAGCCTAAATGGGAAAAACTTCATCTGTACTAAAGATTGGATCAAACAAGCTTCATAAAATGGATCTGCTTTTGCAGGGCCTCCATCATCTTCACTTGAATAGGAAAGAATCCTAAGGTCCCAAATTCTTAATTTGTTTGAGAAACAATGTTCTGCCATGACTTTTACAAGTGTAATCATCTATAGAGTGTCTGTTCAGCCTCTTGAACATCTTCCCATATAGTTTTTGTTGTTAAAAAAAATCCTTCCCCTCTTGGACTTCAAAATAAAAGATTCTTTTTTTGTGTGTACTGCCCTATCATTTCCGTGGTTTGATTTCAGTCATATGTAAGTGCTAAAAGATGTGTCTAAATGGATATGAAATTGATTAAGGTGATTTGAGATGAAAGACTCAATAGAAATGTCAAACACTGTTGCTATTCACTTGCTATTCACTTCATTAGTGGATGAAACTAGCAAAGACTGTCTGCAGTCACCTTCTCATTTAAGACATTTGATTGTTTTCTTAGTTGTTTTGGGAAAAAAAGATAAATGACATCACTCTGGTCTAGCTGGAAATTGCATAATTCTGGTTTAAGTTGAAAAAAATGGATTTTATGTTTTTCTGGGGATATTAAGTGTTGGGGGAACATGTGAAACTTGTGTCTTTAAAAAAAAAAGAAGAAAAAAGGAAAAAATAATGTATTTGGTATCATAGTTCATTGTATTTCATTATAACACCAACTATTAATGGTTTATAAGTAGCTGACTGCATCACTCCAATTATCAGTAATTTTCTGTCTCTTTACAAAATAGTTGGCATTGATTTGTTTCTCAGAAATCTGTTTAATCTATTTATCAGAAATTTCAAAATTTCTTAGAATTTCTTTGGCAAGTAATTCCAAATAGCATCTCAGCATGCTTCACTACAAAATTGGCTATCTTATTATTGCAGTTATTCTTTGACTAATATTTATTTGGTACCTCCAGCATGTTCAGTTCTGACAAATTAAAAAATACAAAGACAGTCAATTTTCTGAAGTACTTTGACCCTGAAGCCAGGCACACAGAAGAGGAATGCACTGCAAACTCCAGAAGTAAGAATAGCTCCTGGACATGAGGTTTACTTGAGGAGGTAAGTGTGATTGGCAGAAATGTGGTCTAGGATTCAGCTTTTTAAATTGCAATCAGTCTTTTTGTAAATGTTGTCAAAGGAACAGGGGAAAACCTTGGCCCTGTTGAAGTCAAAGGCAAAACTTCAATTGATTTCAGTTCAGCTCTTTCTGCTGAAGAATTTAATGGACTCGGAGAAAGAATAGTGTTGGAGTAACTGGAATGTGGTGGACTTCCCAGAAAATGGGTCTGGTATAAGTTCATCATGTTCAGAAATACAAGATACTGTTTACTAAATATGGATTCAGAATACTAGACTAGGTAGGCCCTTTGGTCTGCACATGTCTATAAAATACTGTCAGCCTCTACAGCAACTTCTAATCGCATTTTCCAAGTCTTGTAATCTAGCCAAAACAATAACAGTAAATCACTGATATTCAGATATTAGGCTTGTATCACAATAGACAGGCAATTCTCCTGAAAGATCTAACTCATTATATAGGCTGACAAGGATTTGATCAGTGCTTTTATTATGCCTAATGTACTTTCTGCATTTGAAAGAAGTGGTGGTAGGAATCTTTGAAAGATTTGAAACTGCTGAATAAAAGCTCTGCTTTTGCTACTTTCTTAATCAATGATTTCCATTTGTCACTGCTAATGGCATTATCCCTGACACCTTCTCCTGTGATTTTTTTTCTGCTTAAAAGCTTTCACTTCAGTTATTTAGCCTTCATTTTCCTTTCTGCTGACAACTGACTTTTCATTCATAGTTTTTTCCCTGAGTCTTCCTGGCTGTGTAACTTCCTTAGCACCAAGTGTAAACACAGTAGCTCTGCAGCTGGGAGATGGACTGGGGAGGGATCTGTCCCATTTTATCCCAACTGTGCCTTTGCTGAGGGCTACAGTCCAGTCTTCAGCATTAGAGAAGATGTAACCAGTGTCAGGACTTTTTCAAAGTTACTCTGAAAGACCCTGTCTTTAAAACAAGTCCTAGAATTGTCTGCTGACTTTCTATATGCTCCACCACAGCTTTGAAATAATCATTGTAATTTAAATTATTTTTTATCCTCTGCGTTCATCCTATGAAGTGAAAATGAATTTGAAAGTGTCTTTTACTTATATTCCCTGAATGCCAGTTTTTGTCTTTTGAATTTACCTTAATATTATTTGGGGCTCATCTTTTAAAATTAAAACGCACATTCCTACCTCTACTACAATGACATGTAAAAGTGAAAAAATAATATTGTTTTCTAAGCCAAGGCATCTCAGCATAGCCTCATACTTTTACCCTGGTAAGCCTTTCTCTCAACCAAAAGATGCTTCTCTTAATTCCTGTCACTGATGAATTTATAGGTGATGCAGCTCAATAGCAGCATTTAAAACCAAATTCATTGATACTTGATGCCATAGGATGATTTTGTTTGAAACTGATTTTGTTGTTATGGAGATGAACAAAGATTACCAAGACAGAGTAAGCGAGAACAGCTTTTTACTTAGGGTCAGGAAGTTTCATCAACGATTTTATCAGAATTTGGATTTCTCTTCTTCCATCCCCATCTACTTAGCCTCGGCAGATCCTAAGGTTCAGGTTGGAGACAGCTGCTTTACCAAGGGCTGCAGTGTTGTTTATGTACACTGGGGTCTATTGCCCTCTACTGGGTTGAATTTCACACCTGTTGTACTTCCCGTTTACTTGGCAGGTCCCCGTTTCCGTGGAACTTGATCTGTAAGTTGCTGCACATGTCCTGGAAATTGCACCCCTCTTTGCTAAGATTAGAGGAGACCTCTGGTATAACCGCCAGTGCTTGGTGTTCAGTAGAACATGAATGAATTTCTCCAGCCTAAGGTTTCAGATTATCGTGGAGACGCTGGCAACCAAAGGCGTCACTGCATGAGGGAGATTGTTTTGAGATTGTGAAGTTCAGTGGAGAATTTTCCAGATACATTCCTAGGAGATAGTGTCTGTTTGGTCATATATGCAAATAGGAGATGTCTCATTGCTTTCTTAGGATAATTTCCAGCCAGATGATACCAGTGTAGATTAGATGTCTTTGAAGTGGTTTTAAAGCAAACCTGTAATTCATCTTCAGTTGCAAAATGGGCATGAGATGTTCTTCTTGGGTTGCAGTCACAATCCTGTTTTATGGGGAGCTCAGGACTCCTTGCAAAGTCCATGTTAGATACCAAGTATGTCAATTTCTCAATTCAGCAGAAGGGATTATGAAAGATTTATGTTTCTTCTCTACTGATATAATGGGTGATAATCAGAAGATTTAATATTGCACCAGTTGCAAAACTGTTCTTTATCCAGTTGCCTCTCCTTAAGATAATTCCAGGATAATTTGAAGAGGACAGTGTCTATCAGCTCCAACTGATTGCATTATGAGCTTAATGAAATAGGAAGAAAGAAGGGGATAGATTGAAAATATTCATTTGTATATTCCATGTTGTAAAAATTTACAAGAATTTTGCATCCAAATTAAACCTTTTTGTGAAGCAGACCTAGCCAAACCTGACTGGAGACATCATAGGTTTGTCCTTGAAGTACATCCTTTCACAAATTTTTTTCTCTGGAGCCTCTAGTTCACGGCTCTTCTTGCACAGCAAAGATATTATACAGTAAAATTATATTGATTTTCCTTGGAAAAATCATGGTTATTCTCAATGTTTTTGTGATCAGTTGACCTTGGCTGTTTGCCGGATACAGACCCAGTTATTCTCTCACTCCCCTCTCTTCGGACTATGAAGGAGAAAATAAGATCAAAATCTCTTGGGTTCTGATAAACACGTAGAGATCCCTTGCTATTTATCATGATGAGAAAACCAGGCTTGATTTGGGGAAAATTAATTTCATGTATTGTCAATGAAACCAGATTAGGATGGAGAGAAAGAAGACAAATTAAAAAAAACAACTTCCTCCCCAACTCCCACTCCACTTTTTCCTGGGCTCAACTTCACTCCTTAATTCTCAACCAGTCTTCCAAATCCCTCCCATCCTGAGCACTGCAAGGGGTTGGGAAGTGAGGGGTTTTCAGTCAGTACTTTACAGTCCTTTCTCTGCTGCTTCTTCCTTCTCACAATTTTTCCATGCTCCAATACGGGGTCTCCTTGGAATGCAGTTCCTTCAGAAAATAACACCCTGCTCCTACAGGGGCTGTAGGTGGATCTCTGCTCCATCATGTACCTCCCAGGGCTGCATGCAGGGGCACAGCTGCCTCACCATGTTCTGCACCATGGGCTGTAGGGGAATCTCTGCTCCAGCACCTGGAACACCTGCTTCCCCTCCTTCCTCACTGCTTTGGTCTCTGCAGAGCTGGTTCTCACTCATTTTTCATTGCTGCTCACATGGCCATGAAGTATTTTGCCCTTTTTGGAAGTTGTTATCCCAGAGGTGACACCACTTTGGCTGCTGTGCTCAGCTGTGTCTTGCAGGTCTCTTGGCACTGGCTGGAACTGACTTTGTCCAAGTCTATCCAGTACAGTGGCCACCCCTTCCTTCCCCCTCCACCACCACCAGCTTGCCATGGCACCCAGAATGGCTGTCCAGTTCACCGAGTTCCCCTCTAGACAGCAGCAGTCTGAGCTGGCACTACAGGAGGGATTGCAGTAGGGATTACAGCCTGCCCTGGGCATTAGGAGCAGGCCCAGGCCACAGCACATCCTCTTGCCAGTCCCAAGTCCATGGGTAGGGCTGCCCTGGGTGATAGGCAGGGTGTTCACAGCCTTGGCAGCAGGAAGATCTCAGTTGGCAGCCTCTGAAACAGAGCACACAGCCCACTTCACACAAATGCTTCAGAGAATGCAGGCAGCACTAATGGCATTACTACAGTGATTTCCTTAGGAGTTACTTTAGATGATGATGTATCACACTGATCCACATTTTCATTTAATTTAACAGCAGAAATTGACATTTGGAAATGAAAGTTTTAGTCTGGAGTCCATGGTGAATGGCTGCAGGAGCTAATGATTGAATGCTTTCCAGAGTGCTCTAAGAGAAATAATCATATGCCATTTCTGCTCTTACATTACTGCTAACAAAATATCTATAGTATCGCCTATTTAACAAAGACCTTTGAGGACTAATCCTTGTTTCAGTTAATAGGATTTGCTTCTTTGCAAGTGAAGCACAGAGAATATGTTTCGTATGTTTTATTTTTCCAATATAAAATTCGGATGCTTTCTGTGAAGCAACTGTCATCGAAGAGAAGTAGAGATGCAGTAGGTAAAAGACACTGGGATACTTAGATAAAAACTATGGGAATATTTTTATTTAATTTACACATATATATGTCCTTAAAAATTGTCATAGTCACACAGGGAGAGGGGGTTTGGGAATGCTTTGAAAAAGGGCTTGAGGATCAGAAGTCTGGGGCTGTTGTAGACTCAGAGCATAGAGGTCCAAGTATGGCATTCTAATCTTCTACATGAGAATAAAAAACTTGAGTGCCTATAAAGATTTATGCTTGTTTCAATCTTAAGGGATACATTTTTAGAGTGGAAGGTCATGTATTTTATGGTGATGACTGAGTGTCACAGAAGGTACAGTATGGTCACAGTAACTATACAGGGGGTATCTGGTGACATGTGTCACTCTGTAAACTCTGTCGTTTGAGTTAGGTTTTGTATAAATGAGGGTTTAGGATCTAAAGGGAGGATCAGCTGTATTGGCCAGGGTGCAGTGTTTGGAGTGCCCCTGCCGGTGCTGCTGTGCCATTCCGTGTGGCTGTGTTGCCCTCTAGAGGTCGGTCCCCAGGTGAATTCTGCTCACGGGCATTTTCCTTCGGTTCCCATGGCATGGCTCTGCCTTTGGAGAAAGACGTTCTTCAGTTGCATCACTGGTAACACTTGTAACTCAATGAATCAGTGAAGTTCACATGTATGTCCCTGGCGTCTTAACTAGGAATATCTTCAGTCTCGATTCTTCATTTTTTACTTAAGACTGGGCATTTATTTTCAGTGGTTGCAAGCCAAACAAATCTACCTCAACACAGAAATCAAAGACAACTGACGAGAACAGGCCTAAAAACCTCTTCCACAAGGAGAGATGGTGTTTAACTTGGCCCACCACTGGAAAAACTGCCCTGGTGTCTTATCACCCTTACAGTAGAATTTCTTCATTATATCCAATTGAAATCTAACCTCTTTCAGTTTGAAACCATATAATGCACGTCTGTTGCAATTTATTTACACCAATTCTGGGGTTGAAAGAAATTGTCTCTCACAGATTATTATACACTACAGAAATTGGTTTACATCCCATTATGAGTGAATTAATGAAAAAAGCCCCAACCCATAAATCCTTCTTCTGGTGTATTTTTCTCTTACACATTCAGGCATATACACCTTTTAGCACAGAAATATTTTTTCCAACTTTAGTCCTGGAAAATTATTTGTATTCTTCCATTTAATCATAGAATCAAAGAATCATTAATGTTGGGAAGCATCTCTGGAGGTCTCTAATCCAACCTTCCTGCTCAAAACAGGAATGACTACAGCAGGTTACTCAGGGTCTTGTTTAGTTATGTACTGGTAGAAAACAATTATTGGTAGCAAAATTGAAATTCCCAAACTGAATTAATTTGGCATCAATCTAGTCTAGTACTCTATTTCTCACAGTTACTGTCTGCTCGAAGGACTTGCTAAATGCAAAAAGTCTATTTATCATATGACAAATCTGTAAACGTTAGAGGCTATCTTAAACCATGAATTATGTTTGGTTGGTTGGTTATGAAATAATGTTTATTATCAGTTAATGCCAGATTTTATATTAGCTATGACTGTTTTACTAGTCATCAGTCTTGCTATTAAGCTCAGTTATATCTAAGCTTTATACACAAACACACACACATATATACAGCAAGGTAATAACAGTTTAGTGATCTATAGCAGGAGACCCTACTTCTGTGATTCTTTCTGAATTTACACTTTTCTAGTTTAATGTAATAATTCTGTGGGAGAAATAGAAGGACTGAAGAACAGAAGTCTGTTGTTTCCCATACACATTTTTCATTCCCATGTGTAATGTTATCAAATCCACTTTAACTGTGCAGGCAATGCTACATCATTATATTGACGATCTTTTTTATACATTTCACTGTGCCACATATGCCATGCAACCTAAAATATTTGTTTTTTCTGATCAGAGCTGCACACAGATTGCAATTTTGCTTTGATGCCCCCTTCTTCACATATGGGTGTCTTTGACCTGTGTCTGATGGATCAGCAGTTCATTTGCTTGTTGCCTCATTAATTTATTTTTATGGCCCGTGTGCATCACCTTGCATTTATCAGTATTGATTTTCATTTGTCTGCACACGTGGTTTCTTTGTCCAACTGGAGTTTTTCAGTGTCTACCCCAGTGTCTACTCCAGACTAGTCCACATAATTATGGGAATATCTTGTTACTCAAAGGTCCTTAACTATCGGGAAAGACAACAGCCTGTTCTGCATTTGTGAGACAGATATCTTCTGAAGCCTATAGGCCAATTATTTGACCATACTAACTGGCATGACATCTCTGAAGTTAATGTAATTTGGCCAAAAAATTTATGCCAGCTGAGTATCTTCTAAGTCTTATCCAATGAATAGCACTATTAGCACAATTTTAGTGCCTATATTCACATTTTCAGTGGTATAAACCTGTTTCCTGTTCAGACTTTTAAAGTAGTATAACTAAAGACAGTTGTTGATGTTCACTGGAAAAAAACTGGAAATGTTAGTAGATTGCAAGTGACACAGTTTGACATTTCAGACCAATTCCATCTGGAAATAATGCTATATTACTGAAGAATTAATGTGAAGTGTGTGATTTCGGCACCAGCAAGATCAATGTATAAGACCAATTAGAGATAAAAGAAGTCACTAAACTTGTTTACACAGCTGGAGTTTCAGCCACAGACTAATCTCTTCCTTTCATGTTCCTCTTTTTCCTTTTTCTTTTGCTTTCTTTTCAGGGTCTGAAATTTAAAGGCACAGGATAGAATATTTTGAAAGTCATTTGCCATTAGATTAGCTTCATTTTCTCCCTGGAGTGTCCAATGTCCTAATGCACCATTATAAAACCCTTGGAGTGCTTTTGGCTAATGGATATGGTAACTGCAGACAAGTTATATAGCAAAGCAGTAGATTTCTAAGGCAGAAGACTGACCTGAAGTGTAAAATTCAGAGAAAAATTTTCCTGCAAATAATGCTAGGCTGCCCTCATTCTTTGGACTCTGTAGTATAACCTGGGAAGCCCAGATTCAGTCTCAGCTCTAATTGCTCTTTAAAGATGTTATGCAAAAATGTTGCTTCAGCAGCAGCTGCTGGAAAAACCACGTTTCACTGCTATGGGGCCAGAGCCCAAGCCCCTTTTAAAGTGCTAAAACACTTGATTTTAAATCCTTGCTCTAAATAGTAAACAAATTTCTAGTATAATGAAATATTCAAAAGCATCGTTGACATCTCATCAGACAATCAATCCAGCTGTCAGTAATATGATAAACAGATGCCTTTCCACTAACAATCTGTCTTTAAATGTGATAGAACTCTGAAGCAACCTGTGTTTTCCAAGGTTCAACATAAGTCTGGCTCACTAAGGAAGCCTACCAGATTTCTCAGAAATAATCTGTGAAGTGTGGCTGCATGATTTTTATATCACTGCAGTGCATTAACTGGATAAGCATGTTTTTTCTGCCCTTGCTCTTTTATCTCTGGGGAACAATTGGTACTGTCAGAGACAGTACTCTGGATCAGATTGACCTTCAGTCTAAATCAGCCCATTCCTGCATCAGCTCCTGACTTTTCACTTTGACAATAAAGAATCAAGGACTTATTTTCCTCCAGGGTTTTTTTTTTTTTTTCCCCAGGAGACAAGAGATGGTCCCAAAGATACCAGTGATATTTGAGCACTCATCATTTCAGACAAGAACCATCAGCGTGTCAGAAGCTGGCTAGGCATCATGCAAGTCTTGGCATGGGAAAAAAAGGCCAAAGCAAAAGGAAAATATTATTCTGGACCTTTCTATCAGATAAAATAACTTCACAATAAGCAACTCAACTTCTTTCCTCTGATAAAGCAAATGTTTTGTGAAGCTGGACCTATATCCTACACTCCTTTGTATATGCTCCAGGAGCAGTAATAGGATTCAACTTTGGTTATTAAGATTTTGCCTCATTATCCAAGTCATGTAGACTTGTTTTCAAGTCATGTAGACTGTGTCATTCACAGAGTGATTGTTGGGACATAATTTCTCTGAGCCTATATACCTACAGTAGTAGAGAGGATGGAGTCCACACATAGCTTCTTTTAGAAGCCAATACTTTCTATGAGGCAGTGGAGCACATGTGAAAATGAGGATGTGTGACTTCTCTGAGAAGTTCTAATAAACCTCTTAGCAGTTTTTCCCCACCACTAGCACTGTTATGTCTCCAGAACAAGAAAATTTCATTGATCAGTGCACACTGTAGCATGCTAGACTTTAGGCTATTGATACTTCAGCATGACTTTGAAGGAGGTATTTTTCCTCAGCTGCTTTCCTAAAAAAAATAAAAATAATAAAGAGTTCATATACTACATACAAATAGAGATGTCAAATTACTGCCCTAGGTGTAGCAACAGGCTCTGCAGCCTCCATATCCACTCCTTGGGGTTTGGTTGCCTGCGCTCAAGGCCAGATAAGGCATACATGGATTTATGACAACTATGAGGTGCCTTTTTGGGTCCACTCTGCTCAAAAACTGCATTTGAGATTATTTTCCCACACTGATCCCGACCCTGAACTGATGTCCTGCTGCATCAGTTCAGTTCACCTGGATTTGCCTGGTCCCTATGGTCATGCACGTGGGCTGGTCTGAGTCTGACCTTGGCTGCTGCTACCAGATCTGCTCTGCAGGAGAGGGCACTGCCTGGCCACCCTCACTGCTGCTGTGGCCACAGGCTGCCCTTGCCACCAGCCTGCTCTTGCTGCTCCTGGCAGGAGACCTTCCTCTCTGGGCTAGATGGGCACCCACATGCTAATACATGTTTTTATCAGTCCATGTTTACTGAAGATAGAGTTAACATTACTGGTTCTTGTAGCCTGTGAAATGATGTTCACTGCACCTGATAATTTTTTTTTTCCCCACACATTGATAGTCTTATTCTGTTTTGGCAATACTATATTTTGCTTTTAAGGAAAAATTGCTTTGCCCATGCAGAGCTTTTTTTGGTGGGCTGTTGAACATTTTGGCAAATATGTTTCTTTTTCTGCATCTTTCTTCAGATGTTAAACATTATCTTTACTTTTTCTGCTTGCATCTGAATTTACACATATTGCTTCCTGAGCTGCATTTCAGAGGCTATCAGCACTGAACATCTCCTGCCTTCCACAATACTTTATATCTTGTGTTTTAAATTTCCTATATCCACCATGTTTCAATAACTGTCTGTGGGCTTTAACTTGAACTCATTTTCTTCCCTTGCTATCCAAATTTGAAAAGTGTTTTACGCAGTTAAGTCTGCATCTTTCAATAGCCTCTGCCTGAGCGTTTTGTTCCAGATTCCTTTCAGTGTTGTGTTTCTTATCAAGGGCTTCATTCCCTAAAACTGGGGCTTGGCTGAAGTCAATTGTCTTTTTTTAAACTTGTTCTAGCGTCCTCTGTTTAAATTTGTGTTACTCAACTAATTTGTTCTATTTTTACGTGAAGCAAGGTTCTTAAATGCCTGCATTACAGCCCCAGTGTTAGCCTAGCCTGACTGAGTTGACTGAAAGTATTAAAAGCCTGAAGTGCTTCAGAACAAGCATTCAAAGATAAAGNGGGTGGGTGTGTGTTTGTTTTGGTTTCCACTGCTTGCAGATGCAAACTGAAACAGTGTGTTTAAACCTTTCTGGTTGTCTTCCACATTTCTAAAGTGTTTCAGGTCTGGTGGGGTTTTCATCTGCTCAGTTCTGCTCAGGGTAGAGGTTTAGCTGTTTCAAATTGCTGTTCAAATAAAGGAGTCTGACACTTGGGGTCAAAGCTTTATCTAATCACTTCAACTGGTCTCTGCTCAGAGCCAAACAGCCCTTTCAAGCTTTTCTCAAAGGTAGTGCTCTACAGCAGTGGCAGGAGTTTGGGTCAGCAGCATTTGCAATCTGGGAGTAGAGAGAAGTGTTTTGTAATGCAGCAGCATAAGTGTGAAGTGTAGCAGAACGCCCAAAGTATCTGATGATAGGGGCTGTGTGTCTGTGGGGTATGAAGGTGATGTGTGAGAAATCAATACAAGCCTATTCTCCTTTCTATACACATCTCAAGCAGAGGGAAGAACAACTCCCAGCTGGAGGGTGGGCCTGAGGGAAACCAGAGGATCCTATAAAGGCATTACTGTGCTTACAGCTACATGGCAGAGCCTGGAGGCAAAACCCTGTGTGCTGAGCTCTTCTTGGGTGTTTATTTAGGGATCTGGCTTCACCCCACCAGAAGGCCATGATGGGTTAAAAAGGCACCTTCCTGGAGCAGCAGCTCAGCAGAGCCATTGCAAAACCCAAGCAGGATTGCTCTGTAGGCACAGAGGAAAAGACCATTGTGGATCTCTGTATTCTCTGTAACTGCCTGCAGGGCTGTTCCACATTGTGTGCTTTCACATTCAAACACAGGTCCTCATCTATGTACAAAGTAATTGGAGCAAAGGACAGAAATCTCAGTGTCCTGGCTTCCCAGAAGCTACTGGGAAGTCTTTTCACCTTATTGTTTTAAATTATTCCTTATATTGATTTTTTTGCCTTTTGATCTATTAATAGTTAAACATACTTTGTTCAAAGAAAGAAAAATTCTGATCACATAACTCTACTGATTTTTGGAGTCTGCATTTAAAAAGCACTGTAGCTCTAGAATTTCAGTCTGATTTACTCCTTTCTGCATAAACTACTGCCATAGATGACCTTTCCTCATCATGTGTCTTTGGGGATGTGTTCCAAGCATATTTTCTAACAGCTTCAGAAGCAATAATAGTAGCATCCAAGTATCAGTTAGCAGTTCTACAATGTAGTGTTTTTCATCTTCAAAGCACTTTACAGACATTAGTGAATTAATAATTGAGCATCAGCTACTGAGCAGGCATAAATCTAAGGCATTTGTGGATCTCAATGGAATTGTGTTGAGTATAAAATAATTTTGAAAAACTCTGAAATCCTGCTCATTTGCATGCTCTCAAAAAGAAGAGGCAAATAGATCAGTGTAAGAGATGCTCTGTTCTGGTTTAAATGTAGGAATTTCTCAGACTTGTGGGTGAATTTCAAACAGAAACACAATAAAATCTGACCACACACTGGTACATCTCCAAGCAGAAATTTTATTTGGAGAAGTTTAAATATCAGATGTGAAATACTTAGACTCTCTGGAACGTGGGTTGAATCCCAGCAGGGTTGACTCAGCTCTTGATCCTGCAATGCAGAGAAACTGAATTATAATAACTTTTGTCTATGTGACCTGGATGAGACAATGTAAATAAAGGTTCTCTCTGCTTTACATAGAAAAAAAACCCATCAGTAGGAACAATGCAGATAGATATATTAAGAGTCATAGTCTCATATTCATCTTTTTCTATCCTTTAATTTTGGCAAAACAAACCTGAAAATGCAGATTAACTGAGACTTCTGTTTTGCACACAGATTCAAAGAGCTGGAAAGAATCAGCAAGGCTCATGTAGTCCATCTTGTGCCAAAGCTGCATAAGCACTACTCATGTCATTACCGTCAGATGCTTGTCTAAATGGCTCTTAGAGCTTGCCAGAATATTCCTTTTCAAATAATCCATCACTGAGATTCACTGTCCTCACTGTTAAAAAGTTCTGCTGAGTATCTAACAGAAGTTGTCTTTGCTGCATTTTAATCTTTTTTTCTTTCTTTTTTTTTCCTGTCCTAGACTCCACCTCTGTGGAGACTGGTCCCTTCTTTGCATATTTGAAGGTAATTCTCATGCTTCTTTCATATTCTCTTCGTTCAGATTTGGCTGCTTTCCCATGGAGGGTTCTTGAAACTGTGAGATATTGTATTAGAAAAAAAAGAAGTGAGTGAGTAGGAGCTTACTCTAAACTCATAGTAAAGATCCCTGCTGCTCCAGAAGCAGTCTAGGGAGGAAGTGTGATTCATGATGACCTTGTTTCTTCTTGAGCTTCCAGCTGCTCTCCCCACACCCTCCTGTACTTTCAGTTTGCAGCTGTACTCCAAGACTCTTCCTGCCTTCACATGCTGCTTCCAGGCATCTTGAACCTTCTGGCCTGTAGAAATAAAGGAAAAAGTATAATTTGAATCATATTGAATTATATTCTAATTTGAGTACAGTGACTTTTGAAGCCATTTTGCATTCAGCTCTATTAAAGGTTGGGGCATTCATTCAGTTATATTTTTCTCTTTTTTTGTCTTTAAATTGATACTGGATTTTCTAAGTGCAACATAGACCTTGGTGTGGAGTAGATTTTACAGCATTAAAAGAGTATTTTACCCCCACATGTAAATTATTTCTTTTAAAGTGAATGTTGAGAATGTATTTCTCCCCCTGCTTTCACTCCTACACAACGAGCAAAAAGTCCACATGGCCTTTGATGAATTTTTAGTGGAATTCCCATAGGTTGTTCAAAATACCAAAACTCTGAGGGAGAAATAAGCTATGTTTTTTAAGTCTATGTCCAGGAATTGAAAATGGAAATCAGATTCTTTTTTAAAGGCAAAAATATTTAACTGGAATTAATATAGTCTTTTTTTCAAGTGATAGTTTTAAAAACATGAAAGAAGCCAAACTGGCAGATTTCTGGTAGGAATAACATTTAAGTAGTTTGCTGCTTTCCTCTCACCACTCCCAAGGCAGATGCCAAATTTCCTAGCAGCCCCTGGGGACAGACTCTACAGCAGCTCAGGTGGCATGCTAAGAGATAAATCCTGGATGCAGCTTGATGTGACCAAAGCTGGGGAAACAGGACAGCTTGGAATACCTGGCAATAAAACAGCTCCAAAGGCAGAGGCTTCATAGGGAGCTTCTGCTCAGTCTGCTTGCCTGGTAAGAAAACTCACCCAGTGCTAGGTACTGAGGAGGGCACAGACCTGGAGCTGATGGGACTTGCTGGTCAAGTCCCTGAACACTTGGTATTTCTTACACTCCGAGTACAGAAGGCCACAATGTTTGGGCAGGTTAGATTTCCAGTTCCCATCTCCAAGGGTTTGTTATCCTTGTATAGGAGTGAGTTTATTGCCCCAAATGCCCTGGAACCTGGGGGATGGCTTGGCATGCTCTGCCAGCAGCACGCTAGCAAAAGCCACAGAGTGAAGGAGGGAAAGCCTGTTTTGGATTCAGGCAGATATGCATGTAACAGGTTTGCTCATACAACTTTCCAAGCTGTTTTTCTTTTCTTTCTTTTATTTTCTCCTCATTACAGTTGGAGCAAAAAATAGATGGAGTTTGAGATTTTTTGCTGTTGCTAGTTTGTTTGGTGAGGTTGTTTTAGGTTTTTTTAAAGAAATTAAAAGATGTTGGAGAACCAGTATGTTGTAACCCAGAGCTGACTGCTCATTTTTCATAATACTCAGTTTAATAACCTTAGTCAACATTAATCTAAACTTTACAAGACATATGAAAATGAATTTAGTAAAGTTGTATTTTAATTGTACATCCATCAGGTTTTTATATGTCATTTAGCAGTTTAAAAAAAAGGGTATCCTAAATAGAGAAACAACTAAAAATGCATAACCTGTGTAATACTGAAGTTTTCTCCCACAAGGATTAAGCAGCTTTGTGTCAAACACAATAAAAGTCTACAAACTGATATGACTGCACATTTGGGGGAGAAATTCAGCATATATAATCTATCATAGTTGCTATCCTAAATAACAGAGGAAAGAGTAGACAGTAATTGCAATTTCTCTTTTTGTGGTACATTTCCACTCACAGAGGCAGCTTCTAAAAATGGCAGAACAACTTTCTCTTGCCATATTAACACTGGAACACATGGAAAATACCTGGAGATTGTGTCCCACTTGGTGGAAATGAAATGATTACAGAACAGATACAAGGTTTGGACATTTTCAATCTGTGGAGCAGGCTGGAACTTAGAAGAAAGGGTGAAAAAAAATCTCTAAACCCAAAGGAAAAATATGCAGAAGCTTAAACTTTAAAAGTTAGCAAGTAATCCTTATAATACCCAGCAGTACCAGACAGTCTTGCCATAGAAGCAGCCTGCCCTAACAAGAGTGACATATACATAATGTAGGATCTATCACAGCAAATATATTTTGAGTAAAATAGGACATTGAGACAAATTTCCATTCAATTTGCTGCTGCTAGATTCAGCTTCTCGGTTCATTGATCAAACCATGCCTTGTCTGGGCTTGCTGCCTCTCCCTGACTGTCCCTTCCCCACAATATCATCTTCAGCCCTTTTCTCTCTTTGAAGCCCTGAGCGTTTAGTCTCACACTATCACATTTGCTGATTTATCAAGATTCAATCTTTACTCTATCAGAAGTGGCAGTCACAATTGCCTGCTTATCTCTTCCTTCCTCAGGCACAAAATCCCTTCTTACGTTTCTCCTCACTGTCTGCAAATTTTCCTCATCTAGCACTGGCTAAACAATTGGTTGAAAAAACAATACTCCACACCCTGTTAATGACATTGTAGAAAACCTACCTGCCTCTGTCTTCCATCAGTTCCATATGGCATCTAAATTGTGGGCTATTTGCAGGGAGAGACTGCCTTAATTACTTGTCCTCAGAGTGCTTGCCATGCAGGAGACTGGTTCTTGGTACAGCCTCCTCAGAACTCACAATACCACAAAATACAGGTCTGTAAGTCAGCCATTGTTTTGGGGTTCTGAGGATATGTATGTGTCTATATTTAACAAAGAAAAAATATTAATTTTCAGTCTAAAAATATTACTCTCTCTATATAAGATACATAAATGTCAGATTTTTTGTATGCATTTGATGCATTGTGTTTTGTTTATTAACTTTAAAGACAACATACTATTGAGACTATTCATTTTTAAATTTAAATTATTAATATTATAGATGGCATAAACGCAAGTAGCTTTCCCACCAGCCTGCCTCTCAGTGCCTTTTCCAAACTCATTCTCCATTTTTCAAATTTCCTGTAAATATTAAATGATAATCACATATCATTCTAGGGTGGTTTGCAGTCCTAGTAGGAATGCAGAGTAGACTACCCAGCTACTAGGCAAACATAGGCTCTACAACATAGGTCTGTATGGACAGTAATGCTGGATCTTGCATCTCTTCCTGGCTGTAACATTGATCAGTGGTGCAGACAGCACTACAAGCTACTTTTCAGTCCAGTTTCACAGATCCTTTTTGTATTCTAGTGTGTATAAGTGGCTGGCCAAAGTCTGAGCTTCCTGCACGCTCTGCTGACTGCAAAGTTTGGATGTGGGTCTTTCATGTAGAAAACTGAACGTGTAGAATAAATGAAAAAGTTTAAACTCACCAGAATCCATGTCAGATTCAGTCAGTAACCAAACTACTGAGGGGAAAAGAAAAAGACCAAAACAAAAGATTCCAATTCAAAGATTGCAAAAATTACTTTTCTCTCATGTTTATAGTGACCTAAAAGAAATGACATTTTTCTTTCATCTCACCATTACTAAAGTAAAATGCATCTTGCAGTATTTTTTCAGTTAAAGTTGTCTTAAATTTAACACAGTAATTGAAAAATATTCTCTCCTTCTACCGTAAATAATTATAAAAAAATCAAAGAAAAATGTTTTTTGCAATCTGGAGTGGTTTTCTCTCTTCCAATTTACTAGCATTTCTCCATCTTTTGTTTAGTAATCTTACTTTTATGCCTTTTAAACAACAAAGAATTTTTCATATTTTCTTATTTACCAAACAGAACTAAAATGATTGTTATTGATTCAAGTTTGCAGCATCTTTATAAGTCTGCTCCATGCTGAAGCTTCATATAGGTTTATAAAGTACAAAATCAATTCTTTTAACAGAATAGTTTGCCCTGCGTGTAAAACTATATATTCCACCATTTCCCCTATTGTCTTTGAAAATCAAATTTTGAAACATAAATATTGTAGAAATATCTGCAAGAATATGAAAATAGGGATTTTTTTCTGACTTCGATGTCTTGTGCAACAAAAATTTTATTATTACATTTATGAATTATAAAATAGTAAAAATCCATGTGGACAAGATAATTTTTCAGCTTTGATGTTAATCTGGAATCTAAATTACAACTTATATTGGATGAAATCAAAGTCCATATCTATTTTCTGTTCTCTTGAGGTCAATTTTAAATGATAAACAGTAGATGGCCTACATTTATTATTTATCATATATGTAATATTTTCTGTATTATATGTCAGATTTATAGTATTACGCATTGATTTTAAAGGGAGTTGAATAGATATTTTATGCTGTAAAATATTTGTAGTACTGACTTTTATTGATGCAAATTACAGATAACTTAACCCATATGAACTGCAGTATTAAAATATTATATATAAATAAATTCAAATGAATATATAGTGAGAGTTTTGTAGAAGCAAGGGAAAGATGACTTAGAAGCTTTTACTATAGATGATATTGTATTTATGCTTTTTAAAATGTATTTTTGAAAATGTACATGGAATTAAAAATCATAAAAATGTGATTTTAATTTAAATCTATGTAATTGTCATGATAGAGTTACAAAATAATTTGCATGAAAAAGTGGACAGTTAAAATATTCATTGTGATTTTGAATCACTTCCAGCCTGATAGGAGCGCTCATTTCTTTCACAGGTAGGTAATAAAAAGTTACCATGGTTTGCAGATGCATTTCTTTAGAAACTTTCTTGTTTATTTCTCCAGATTATTTGTACAGCAATGGGGTTGAATTTTCTCAAGGTGGCCTTTGACTTTTGTACAATGGAGTAAGAGACTTTTGCTTCTCAAAAATTGTATTGTTAAGGTGGGAGGGGGAAAAACGATCAGAGGTGCTTCCCAGTAATTTCCTTCCCAGTATGAGACTGATGAGAACAATCCTCTTTTCTTCTTCAGGAAAGTCTAAGTTACAGCTGACAGCAACCCCCCATGACAGGCGTCACATAAAAGGGGGGTGTCCTTGAACCCTTTGTGTTTGATCTGTCCATCAGTGCCCTGGGAAAGATGAGGCCCTGATGCCCGAACAGCTGTCAGTGCCCTGCTACAGGATGCCACCGACCAGTTCACTGCATCTGGGGGTGGTTTGACCAAATATTCAGGGGCACGTGCCCACAGTGTCCCCACTCTCAGCTGGTCCATTGTCTGTTTCTCCAAGTGTGCTGCCAGGCCCTGCTAACACCCTGGAAGGACTTGCACTGAGTTCCAGTGTATGGAATAACTTCACTAACAAATGTGCTGGTAAGAGAGAACTGTGGCAGGTTTGGAGATTGCTGTTGATAACATACGGAATGCAAAAATGTATTTGAAGTGATATCCAGACAAGCTCTAATTACCAATAAGAGCTGGCTTGAAAGAAATGTTTAGCATGCATAGAGTAAGGTTCTTACCCAAGAACCATGCCTGTGCGGGAGAAGACAGGCTGAGCATGTTGACTGATCCCAGAAGTTATTATGGTGTCTTCTCTGACCTCCCTTCTCACCTAAGCTATATTTACACAGTTTTCTTTGAGAAAGGGGATGGTTCATGTCCTTTCCTGTTTAGGTGGAGTTTGAGTGACTTCAATCACTAAGATGTATAGGGGAGTGAAAAATAACATATATTTCTGAGTTAATGAAGCAAAGTTCACCTTTCAATTACTGTCTGGGCTATTCCTTTGGCTTAGTTCCCATTAGCTGCATTGTTTTCACAGCATGACCACAGCACCTTCATGGCACTCCATCCTGTTTCGTGCCCCCCTTGGAGCAGTACCCCAACCTCCCTCAGTGCTCCTGCTCCTAAGGTGGGCAGACACTTTGTCTCTGGTGAAGTACAGAAAATGTATTCACTCCTTCTTGCTGAATTTTGTTTTTTCATCTTCTTCCCACAATAGGTCAGCAAAGCTACAGCAATACCAGGAAACATTTTGGGGATTTTGGGTGTTTTAGGCTAAAGGGTGTTGTTTCACTCTTGTGTTTTGCTCTTTTTTGCAATAAGGTGCAACACAAGAACCAACAGAAATTTGAATTTTTTTCCTGTTGGAGACTCTTCCAGGCTGGTTTTGTTTCATTTAGACTGCCAGGAGAAGTGTAAGAAAAGTGTAGAAGTGTTAAGTGTAACAGTAAGAAATTTTTCCTAATTAATTACTTTCAGGACAAGTTTCTTTAAATAATTGCTGGAATTGAATTCAAACTTGTATTGACATTTTTTGTCAAGATTACTATGAGAGATTATCTTTCTGACATGAAACAGAAGCAGGACTTGCGTCATTGTTCTTGCTACTTGGGTTGCTTTCCGGCACCAACAATTTTGCGCAGTTGTGCTTTGAGTTTTCTTGTGGGTAAGATGAAAATTGAGTACTCTAACTCTTAACTTCAGGATTTAGCCTACAGAAAGTTGTACACATATTAGAGGCCCCAGAAAGATCTAGAAGCTGAGCTTGTCTTAAAATCACTGCATGATCTGAGAATGCCTAACTGTGACTGCTCCCTTCCCACAGAACCTGTAAGTCCTCTCCTGACAATGTCACATGGCCATGAAAAATACTATCACAGTGATTCCTAATGTTTTAATGCTGGCTGAAGTGAGATGTCCTAGAAACTGAAAACATAAAGTTATTTTACTCATCCACCAAGTCCACTGACTTTACTGTAAATATGGCAAACCAGATTATGACTAAGGAAACGCAATGGATAAGGTGCTTTCTTCCAAAAAGTAGTTGAAGGAAATTAGGTACATACTCTTGTAACTCCAACAACTACAAGTGACTTGATGAAAGAATTGTGCAGGAAATTGGAAGTTCCATAATAAGAATTTCTAACATCAGATTAAGTGTGGCAACGCATGGTCAGACAATCCTAGTTCAGCTGCCTAATTATGTGGGCAAAATAACCTATCCAGTTAACAGAGAGAGACAGATATTTCAGAAGCCTGTTTAAACCAGGAATCTTATGGTTTTGAATCTTACTCAAGTGGAGTCTGCTCTCCATTGCCTGTAGTGGGAAATTAGGGCTGCTAGATGGCCAAGTGCCTAAAACTAGATGAAGTAAATATACTAAAGAGAAGAAATAACCTGGGAACTTTAACTCTGATGGATTCATTTCAAAAGAATACATTACTGTTTAATATATTATGATGATTTGTTCAGTGTATGATGATAGATGGAAAATTGAAACTGCAGAATGTGTTTACAAAAGACTGATGGACAAAGACAAAGCTAGTATCAGCACTTGGTAGGATAGGAGACCATTGAGGAATTGTGAGGTTCCAAAATATTTTGAATTCAGTATAACACTCAATAAAGTACTTTGTGACAACTTAGGCACTAGCCTTGTAAAAAATGCAGCAAACAGGCCCAAAGCTGATCCTTTAGGAACTCAGTAACCACCATCCCTTTAGATTGTTTCTTGATCTGTCTTCCTTTAGCAAGTTATTCCCCAGTTTATGACTTCAATAGTTTCCTGCTGGGTGTAGCATCAGAAATCTGGCAGAATATTCCTTAGATTTCTAATTCAGTTTTAAACAGACTGTATCCCATCACTGACAGCCGTGTAAATCAGATGTAACTTTAACGAAATCAGAAATCCAACAATGCCTTAAAACATGTGTGAGAGGAGAATCAGATTCTCTCCCTCTCCCTCCCTCCCAAGTGTCAGCTAAATAAGCTTTCAGGCTTTTGAAATAAATTCAAAGTTCAGATGTTGTGCCTTGACAGTGCCAAGATCCTATAGAACACATCTGCCCTTCATTGTGCCTGTTCAGCATTCATCTGAAGGCAGAATTTAATTTCTATACTGAACTGGGACAAACCTACAACACTTATTAGTATGTTTGGGCACTGGAAATACATAATGAAACTGTCAGCATAATCTAAATCATGAGATAGATAATTTATCTGCTGTAACAGTGAATTAAGAGTGTTCTCCCCAGCGCTCAGAATAATTCTCTGCTTTATATACTTGTCTAAATGCTGACCACATGTTGGGCAATGTGTTTGTAGCATTTGCCCCAGTGTTTGATTTTTGAACTGGCATGCATTCACCACTCCAAGTAAGTAAAATAATCCAGGGGAAAAGCACAAAATGCCCATTAAAGAAAACAATTTCAATAACAAGCTGAGCCCCTCAGGGACTGAGCTATTATAAAAAGCAATCAGAAACTTGGAGGGTGGGATTTTGTGCTTTTATTTTTATTTAAGACATCCACAAGTCAAAGACAAAAAGCCAAAAAATGGGGCATTTGGTTAGAAGACCTGAAGAAAGAGAATTCATTTCTTTGTGAAGTTAACAACTACTGTAGATTAGAAAATGAGCTCTTACCAAAACTGCCAACTATAGAAAAATATTCCTTTGTTCCAGAAATCCCTCTGGGATGACATTCTTTACGTATGTTAATTTCTGTTAAGTTATATGATGTTCCACTAATGAATGGAAGAAAAATGGTTAGATGGCAATGAGACAGTAAGCCAGACAGGAATCTTTCATTATTGAGAGCTATGCATGAAAGGCTGGTCAGCATTTCCATTAAAGCTTGCTATTTTCAGTGGTCTATGCTGAGATGTAAACAACTTCTCCAAGTGACTGTTTAGGGTTTCAGTGTGAGCACACAGTCTGATTTTACTTATTATGACTGAAAGAATTGTAATGTAAAAAGGAGAAGAAATGGTTAAACCTAGCTGAGTTTGAGTTATTTAGTTGCATATTATTACAAGATTTGAATTCTTTACTGAAATGCAAAGGAACATAGTCTAAACCTGGACTTCTAACAAGAATGATGAACTTGTAGATGAATAACATTAAAGCTAATTTTTCTGGCAGTGACTGTGGCACAGGGTTTGTGAATTGTTTGGGGCAAGCCAGTTGACCTTTCTGTTTCAGTTTCTAATTTTTAATTGTTGTCTTGAGGTATAATGATGTGTTATATTTTCTTTTTTCCTCTTCCTTTCAATTTCCCCTTCCCCTTCCCTTTATCCTTCCCCTTTTTTTGCCAACTTCCCAATTAAAATGTCTTGATATCCAGCAGCAATGATCAGAAAGCCTGCTTTCCAACAGTCTTCAATATACTGCTTTTGTAGTCTCTTGAATGGTGAATATTCCCAGTTTCTGGGCTACTTTTTTTCTATGGTAAATGCTATTTTAAAATCAGATTCCATCCTTCAGTTCTGCAATGAATGTTCTGTTTCTTTCAGATATCTAAGACCTGTATGTCTTGCTGTTGAATGATGTTGCAATGTGCTCAGATTCATCTTGTGAAGGAACCTTCTTTCCAACCATTCTTTTTAAAGTGTCTTTACAGAGCCCAGTCTTCCAGATAGTCATAAAAAATTGTATCAATAGCATCTTAATAACCATATTTTGCTAAGTTTATGATTTTATTGTCCTGAAGCAGTTGTAAACTCATGAAAATAATCAGGAAGACTGGTTCACCTATTAGATTTAGTCCAACAACTTAACTCTCTGGTATTAGAGAGTAATCTTGGGGTAAGATTTCTACTGAATAACATGAAAATTATCTAGATATTCAGAGCATAAATGTAACTAAGACATTTTTAACTTCCTGCCTGCAGGAGTGTTTCATCCAGCTGATTGTAGAGAGAGTTTAGGTAGAATAATGTGTAGTATAAGTGCTTGAAGATAAGTGCTGCAAATACCTCTGTAATTTGTTTTCTTAGAAACAGACAATTCTGTGTACATTCTTTATGCTCTTGGTTAAAGAACAACTAACAGATTCAATCTATTCTTTGCCCCTGACAATGGGACACTGACACAGAAATTAATATTTTCTGTACAGGAATGCATTTTTTTTCATGTATATTGATGAATCATTAAGAAAAACTATCTATATAATACTCTGTTCAAATTGTCCAACCTTCAAGATCAATGAATGAAATAATTCCTGCTGTGTCTATTTTTTACCTGTTGACCTTATCCTTCTATTCACTTGGTCTAGTGGTTGCTGAAAGGTCAGAAGAAATGGTAAGATGATGAGTTGTCTGATGTACATGGTCTTTTTTCAGCTCCATCTTTTTTCATCCCATCTCCTTTTAACTGAGGTTTGTATTTTCCATTATAATTACTTCTCAGTAATGCAAACACATGTGGAAAGTGGAATGGAGAAGATTGGAGGTGGGATGTGTATAAATTCATTAGTCAAGCAGCTACTTCAAAAGAGATCATAATGGGAAAGGGATGCTCTTCTCTCTGAAACGGTCTTCTGTTATTTCCTTACTAGTGCAAGCATCTTAATTAACATAAACTTTGTTTAGTATATGCAGAAGTGAAATTTGGGAATATAATTTCTCCCTGATGTGGTACAGGATTGTGGAAAAGTAAAGGATCTCCCAATCACCAAAACCGTCAACCATTTTGAAATGCATTTTAAACTTAAAGTAACTTTTTGTACTCTCTCCACCATCCTCACCCATGCTTTTTGATGTTCATAGGTAATATGTGATATCATCTACCTCTTACATCTGCTAGGCCTTCAACAGAGAAAATAAAAATATCTACAGTCATTTTTACATATGATATGTATTGATATATGCTTGATATATTCACTCTCCTGGATCAATGAACAAAAAAATCTCTACTAAAGCCACACTCTAGGAAAGTTCACCAATGCATAAAAATACCAGGCAATTCACAGCTAATTCTTCATCTCCTTTCTAAAAGTGAAGTATTCTGTATAATATGTAAGCCAAACAAATCAGTTGTCTATTATCTAATGGCTCATTTACCAATGATCCAAATGTACATCTTAATTTCCTGTATAGTTGTCTCAGCCCATTACTGTAGATAATGACTGCAAAGAACAGAAAAGCAGTTGGCAAATCAAGATTAGTTTTTCTGAACTATTTCAGTTTTCTGTACAGGGATTGGGTTGTTCCACACCGTTTTCTTCCCTAATGTAAGTGCTAAGACAAACTGTATTTTTTCATTGAAAAGACAAACTGTATTTTTCACTTTATAATTAATAACACCAACTTTGACTCTTTCAACTGATTATTAAGTATTTTTATGAAGTGATGATTTCTCTGTTTCTCTTCATTATTTTTCATTCTTTGACAAATAGCACTTATGACAAATAGGACCTGAGGATTTTCACAATTTGTTTGAAAATTTTGACCCTCTGTTTGTTTGACCCTCTGTTACTAATTTGGTCGTTTGTGAATGTTCATCTGAAAGTTATGTGATTTTAATTAATTTACTGAATTACCTGACATTTATAAACAGGAATTGTGTTAGAAGCAATCATTAGGATACTTGGCCTCTCATACATAGCAGTAAAATAGTAGTCTTGCACAAAAATTAGTAAGATTAGCAGATAAATAAAATTTCAAAGTCATTTGTGTTCTACCATCCTTGTACTTCCACAGAAAAAACAGTATCCATTTATCTACAGACCTTCTCTTCAGGTTTAAAATAGATAGTGTTTTTTGATTGAAATAAATTATGTAAATTGGATTCATTAAGCTATTCTTCATTTTATCAGACTGTTGAGATTACACTTTCATCCTAGAATCACAGTACCATCCAGGTTGGAAGGGACCTTGATCATCCAGTCCAACCATCCACCCAGAACTGCCACTGGAATCCCTAAACCACTAAATCCAGACCTCCCAGTGCCAGATCCAGACACCCTTATTGAAACTTCTGCAGTTGTCCTGAGCCTGATCCAGTCTTTCCAGGTCTCTCTGTAGATCCTTCCTCCCCTTGAGCAGATCAACACTCACACCCAGCTTGGTGTCATCTGCAAATGTACTGAGGGTGGTCCCAATCCCCACATCCAGATCATCAATAAAGATGTTATACTGGCCCCAAAACTGAGCCCTGGGGAGCACCTCTAGTGACCTGACACCAACTGGATTTACCCACAACCCTCTGCACCTGGCCAGCCAGCCAGTTTTTTACCCAGCGAAGAGAACACCTATCCAAAATGTGTGCAGAGAGTTTTTTCTGGAAAGATACTGTGGAAGATGGTGTCAAACACTTTACTGTAGTCTAGAGAGACCACATCCACCTACAGAAATGGGTCAGCCTGTCACAGAAGGAGATTCAATTGGTCAAGCAGGACCTGCCTTTCACTTTGGCTGGGCTTGATGCCCTGGTTGTTCTGCATGTGCTGTGTAATGGCATTCAGGATGATCTCTTCCATAACATTGCCTGGAACCATGGTAAGGCCTGTATTTGCCTGGATCATCCTTCCAAATATTCCTGTAGATGGATTTTACAATTGCCAAGTTCCAGTCATCTGGAATTTCTCCAGTTAACCAGGACTGCTGGTAGATATTAAAGAGTGGTTTGGCAAGTTCTTTCTCCAGTTCCCTCATAACTCTGGGGTGGATCCCATCAGGGCCCATAGTGAGTGTCTTATTGGCAAGGCAGGTCATTAACCATCTCTTCCTGGATCGTGGGGGCTTCACTCATCTCCCATCACCAACTTCCAGCTCAGGGAGCTGGGTATCCTGAGGCAGCCCCTTGGAGACTGAGGCAAAGAAAGCATTAAGTACCCCTGCTTTTTCCTCATCCCCTATTCTGCATTCAACAAATGATGAAAGCACTCCTTGACTCTCCTTTTGCTGCCAGTGTATTTATGGAAACTTTTTTGGTTTTAACTGTAGTGACCTAATCAAGTTCTAATTGGTCTTTGGCTGTGCTAATCTTCTCCCTATATGACCTCACCACATCTTTATGTCCTCCTAATTTACCTGACCCTCCTTCCAGAGATGATAAATTCTCTTTTCCCCCTAAGATCCAGCCCAAATTCTCTCTTTAACCAGGCTGGTCTTTTTCCCTGATGACTTGTCTCCTGTAGCAGTTGTCTGTCAGTTGATCAAGTATATCCATATGAGTATTCTTCATCCTATATAAGGCTGAAGGTATCTTAGGTCTTCTCTAATCCTTTTGTTCTAAGTGTGAGTTCTGATAATGGTGAAATATATATTATGTTCCAGACAAGCTATTTGAGATTAGTACCACCTTCGTTTTTCTTCTGGGTGTTGCAACAGAATCCCTGTAGGTCATTAAGTTTTAAAGAAGTACTATTAGTGCTCAAAGCAACAAAGAAATATTCTACTCATTCAGTTGATAATTAAATTACATAGCAATTAGGCATATATCATAGAATCATAGAATCAATTATAGAATCATTAAATGATTTAGTTTGGAAGAGACCTTTAAAACCATCTAGTTCCAACCCCCCTTCAGTAAGCAGAGACATCTTCTACAAGATCAGTTTGCTCAGAGCCCTGTCCAGCCTTATCTTGAATGTTATCAGGGATGAGGCATGTACCACCTCTCTGGGGAGCTTGTGGCAGTGTTTTAGCTCCCTCACTGAAAAAAGTTTCTTCCTTATATCTAATGTCAGTCTACCCCGTGTTAGTTTAAAACAACTACTTTTTGCCCAATCATTACAGGCCCTACTTATATGTTATTTTCCATCTTTCTCATAAGCTGCCTATAAGTATGGAAAGTTTCTCTAGAGCCAGCCTTCTCTTCTCCTGGATATCTATTCCTGGACAGTCTTGGTGTTAAAACCTCCCAGGGTCAAAAGCTCTGTTTCACATTTTCAGTAGTCTCAGGTATGGTGATTCCTTTGTTAAATGCAAAAGTATCAAAGGTAGGTAGGTTCATCATGTCTTCTTATTAACAATTAGCTAAACTGCTGTGCAACTCTGTTCAGGAAATCTGTGTGTGCTGAAAGGAGCTTTTCTCCTTCTAAAACCTCTAGAATATGAATTACCTGTGTGTATGTTACTTGTGTATGCTTAAAAAATCCTTAAGAATGAAGCTATCTTAACACACACGCTGTGCAAATATTTAGGGAGACAAGTTCCTTGCTTCAAGAGCCAAAAGAGAATATTTAAAATATTTAAGTTAAATTGATGTGGTAACTATCACATGAAGTGAAAAATGGATGGATCTCCACTAGATGGAAGAACAGACTTTGACCAAACACACATTGATGTATCCTCCAGATTAGGCAACTCTGCCACAGGTTATCTTGCTCATATGATACACAATAAAACAAATACATTAAGCTAAGAAAGATAGCAAACAAAAAATCACTTTCAGATCAATTGATAACAGCCTAAGATTGGATATAATCGTGGAACTTACTACATTAGAAATTCTTGGGTGCTTTTCTTTAAATATGCATGGATAAATTTGATTATTATAGTTTCCCTGGATTATAATGAATCTCCAAATGATTCAGACATATTTTCTGCTTCTTGTCTGGACTGGTTTGAACAAAACATGTATCTGCTTTTCTCCAGACAGAAGAAATGGAATTGGCTCCCAATAGAAGCCAGTTTCTCATTTTGTTCGTGTTTAGGAATCTTTGTATTTCGTCATAGGAGTCTTTGGGATTCAATGGTCTACAGGATTTGTTCATTCACTTTATAGCTTCATCTCTTCACTGAGATATAACACTTAATGGATATTGACATTTCTTAGCACTGAAGTACCTAGTCTGATTCATAAAAGTAGTTTTCACTTATTTTGAGTCAGTGCATGTCATTTTTAGACAACTAAAAGCAGACATTGCAGTCTTGCCTTTGTTGACCTGATTTTGCATCATTCTGGCTTGATACTAACTTCCCTGTGTGAGGAATGTGATGAGCCTGTGAATAATCCTAACACGTTTTTAATTCTGCCTTGAGGTGCCACTCTAGGTCTAGTGGAAGTGAGGATGGTAGCTTCATCTTGAGCAGTAGAAGGAAAAGCAGCATTTCAGATTGTGTCCCATTTCCCTCTTTATTCTTAAAATTATTCTGTAAGAGACATCAAAATGCCTCTTGTTCACTGCATGATTATGTTCTCTGAGGAATTAGCAGCGATTGACATAGCATGTAAATTATAGATAATGCAGTACATATGCATAGGCACTATTTGAAGTGCCCAAGGTTAATTTCTGTGTAAAATAATAATATGTTCTCTTGAAAATTGATCTGTTGTATGGAAATTAAGGGAGAAAATTAATTATGACATCTTTATAAATTAATCAATGTACCTATTCAGTGATTATATATAATAGATGCCCGATTTGAAGTATCTTCAGAATACATATAAGTAATGAAAATAGCATAAAAATGTAAAGTTATTTGCAATAATCATGTGAACCATTTTGTTTTGTAGTCAACCAGATGCTCAGAATAAAAAAAGATAAATCAATAAATTAAATCAATAAGAGAGGGAAGATCCTTTTATGGCTGAGGCAATGGATTGAAAGTCAGGAAATTTGATTTCAATTTTTGACTCTGTCACAAGCTTCCTGTGTGACCTTAGGTAAGTTATGCTTTCTCTCCAGACCTTGGTTTTTCATCAGTTTAGAGGAAAGAGTGATATTCTTTCTTCTGAACTGTTCTCTCTTGGGTTTTTTTTTTAAGTTTTGCAAGCTATAGTATATGCAATACTACCCTGAAAACTGCATTAAACACTTCATACTTGAATTTGTAGGGTCTCAGCTTGCAGCACCAAGGGTTGCAGGTTGAAAAGCTGAGTTTGCCTTTTGAACAAGCCCCAAGGCAGCACTCACTTTCAAAACCAGTGTTTTATTGATGTGAGCCTATGGTGTCAGTCTTGGATAGATTTCCAGGCAGGTAGAGAGACAAGCTGGACTGGCACTACCTCTTGTGCATGTGCAAGTAGAGGCCTCTTGTAGCCTTGGTGCTGTGGTAGCCACGTTGACCTGGCCAGACCTTTTCCCATACACACTGCAGGGCCTTGCAGATGCTCCCATGTGGCTGACATCAAACAGGTGTGTTAGCTGTGTTCCTCCACCAACTGTATATGTTACCTAAATACTGGCCTCTTGTTTTCTTCAGGAACCTCTAGACACTGAACTAATACAAAGAACATTCAATGAAATTATGAAAGTTCTGAAGAAAAAAAGTGGTCATTAGCAGATAGTAATTTCCTCTTATCTAGATATTTAAAATTGCTTACTTCTGTTTTGACACACATCCTAAGTTGGTCATTGTCAAATATTACCCTATAAGAATTAGACAAAAATGTTTGAATGAAAACTATTTCTCTTTTTAATAAATATAAGTGACTGTGTTCATGTTTTGTTATAAGTAATTAGTTTATTGTAATGTGGTAATGTGCCAGGATATCCTTTTTATCTTTTGGTTTTGCATACATTGAAAATAAATAAGCAATATTTCTGAGAATGCAATCAGAACATCGTATTTTAATTGTTTCTGTTTTTACTTCAGATTTTATATTTTAAGACATTTTATTTTACATATATGATTTTCTTTAAAAACATGACTTAAGCCTCAATTCTACAACAGTAAAGTGCATTTGAATTGTCTTTGTACTAAGTATATTTGTAGCAATGTGCACAAAATTTCAGGCTGTATTACTGTGTGGTTTTTTTACACAAAGACACACACACATATATCAACAGTTTCAGTAAATATAGGTCTTTATTTCTCTCTTTCACTGCAAATTCTCTTCTCTACAAATCTGACACTTGTCAGATTACATGTGAGTATCACCAAAGAGAGAAATTTAAACTGAAAACAAAACTACTGATATACCACAACAATCATAAATCAAGATTATTTTCCATTTTGAAAGCATAGCAGAACATTCATTCCTCACAGTGGCAGATGTTTTAAAATAAACAGAAAATGATATTAAAAAATTGATTCTATTCATTGAATCTCCAAACTAATTGTATTCTCCCTTTGTGGGAGATATATCTGTACTTAGGGTTGTTATCTAGCCTCCTTGTTTAGACAGACAACCCACTCTGAAGGTGTGATTTATCTCATCTAAAATCAGCATGTATTAACTGCCTACTTCTCTCCATAATGAAGAATTTCTTCTCCTAATGTAGGATATTACCAAGTGTAGATAAGATATAACTTGATATTTGCAGTGAATGCAGATACTTGCAGTTTGTACACATTACTACCTACAACAAACATTTTAAACCATTTAAGCAATTAATCAGAAATGAGAGTTGGTAATTTGTGTCCTTCAAATTCTTGCTGAAATGTGGCAAATCCTGAGATGATGACCAACCTCAGTATGTGGCAATCCCATGGCAATGTCCAGTGTAAAGCAAATAAATCCTCAGTTCCGTCAAATCAGCAAGGGCCTTATGTTTCCTTCATGGCTCAGAAACTACACTGTATGGTAGCTGTTATCTAAGCCATGGAGTGTCACAAGAAATAAAAGGTCTCTCTTAAGGATCCAAGGATCATCAAATATTGTAAAATGTTGTAAAGGTAGAGAAAATTTACTTACAGTCCAGATTTAATGTACAGATCTGCTATTTTAATGTTCTTGGTTTATAGTATAAACCTTCGTGACACTGTTGTACAATAATTTTTTCACTTTTATTTTTTTTTACCTCCAGCCTTCAAGTAAATGAACTGTTAAGAGCTCATTAAAATTGTAACATTACTTAAACAGCTTAATTATGTTCAACTAGAATTTTTCATGGGTACAGAGAGTCCCTTAAGGTCAGAAGGGACCATTAGATCAACTGAATTGACTTGAATAATGCAAACTGTTGAACCACATCAATTTCTCTTACAGTGAGCTCTCTAAACTTTTTATGACTACTGCTGGTTCCATACAGACGTATTTTGTATTTTGACACATCTTGATTTGATAAAGCAGAAATGGACAATCTGCAACTTTTCTTGGTAGTGTGTGTTCTCATGATGAATTTTCCTTGTAGTTAAAAATGTGTGCTATTCTTCCTGTAGCCAAGCTGTTAAAGTTAATTTCAACTTCCCTAAAGTTAATTCCACCTTCTATTTAATTTTCTTTTTAAGGATACTTAGAGCTTGGTTAAACAAATTCCTGTGGGGCTGCAATTTCCATGATTGTTTGCAGCCTAATGTTTAGCTTGCTCATTGAAGAAAATCACAAACAAAATTGGATAACTGGGATCTGACTTATGGCCCTGAACAAAGAAAAAAAAGGCTTTGTTTTACTAATTTTTGAATAGTATCAATAGCTGAAAACTGCAATCTAAACATGTGGAATTTTATGTAGTTGCTTGAGATCAAAGTAAGAAGATGTGTTTAGAGGAAGGCATTTGCACAGCTCCAAAGTCAAATATTTACAATCAGAATATATTTTTTAATTAGGTGAAAGTTAGTAACATACACTGCACCCCATTCTGTCAGGATTTGGCTCTCACACCCCTTAGTACTTCAGTGTCACCATGATGGATCATTAGGTGGATCAGAAAAATGTAGCGTTATGCTTTTATCTTTATTACTCCTGAGAAATATAACATGAAAGCTGGTAGAAAACTTGATATTTTTCCATTCATAAGCTGAATTTTCAGTGAATATTTCCTTTCATAATGAAGTTTTTTACCCTAATGAAGTGCTAGTCCCTGGAAAAGAGTGTAGCCTGAGATGAATTAGTAACTTTACCAAATCAGCACTGCAGTGACCACAGTGCTGTAGGTAGTATGGGACAGAGGAAGGCTTTGAGAGAACCCCAGCTCTGTTGGAATTTATCATTCCCATGAGCTTCAGAACCAGTCAACTCTGGAAAAAATATGGTTCTTGTTTCACCAGCCCCTACAGCTAGTTATTATTCAGATGAATACAAAAAAATGTGGCAAGTTTATTAGCACTCTAGAGCCTGTAAAGGAATGATTTAAGACAACACTTTCAGATGAGGGAAGTCTGTGCATCCTATCCCCCAAAGCACAGAACATTAAAAAAGGAAAAGGAAAAAAGACAAAAAGCACAATTTCTGTTCTCAAAATGGTGAAACAGCTTTTCACTTATAGTTCATTTGGCATATATTTTATAGAGATGAAGGACTTGTTCACTTTCTTTCTCTCACTTTCTCCTCTGCATTTACTTTCTAGAAGATAATCTAGTGTTGAATTTTGTTAAATAAAAGTAAAATTTAAGATTTTGATTACAAAAGTGCAAGGAACTTTGGGTGACAATGATAGAGAGGTTAGAGAAGCCTTTATGAAGCAGTGGCTAAATCGTGGGAAAAACTGTCTTGATTTTTTAGCCAATCTGAGAGGGGAGAAAATACTCTGGAATCAGGAAGTTCTCATCTTGTCTCTGATGCTGACTTCATAGTCCCAAACAGAAACTGTATGCTTAAAAAATACAATGAAATTGTCATTCTAAAACCTACTCAAAAGTCTGGAAATCTGGGCTAATACTATGACTTAGTATTCTTCTTTCTTATTCCTTATAGAAGAAACCAATGCTGGTTTTCAGAGGGACATCCTTGCAACACTCAAGAAGTCAGCAAAACCTTAGGAGCTGAATTCTGGAAATGTGTCCTGCTTTGCTCTGACAGTGAACTGCTCATCACTGTGGCTCAGTGGTTTGTTTTTGAAAAAGGAAACAGAGCAGTATGTAAGCATGCCAAAATTAGTATCAGTGTGAAATTTTCCATAGAGAATAAGAGAGTTAGTAGAAAGCCTATAGGTTATTTATACCTTTCCTGAGCTTTAATTTTGCTTGGGTTCTGGAAAGCTGCATTGCATTTTTATTCCTCTATCACAAGACTAATGTGAAGATTCATTACTGAATGTTTCTTAATGGTTTGGCAATCAATGATAACTATCACTGTAATTTATGATAATTGAACATCAACCCCCCTTTTTTTTTAGTAGCAGAAAATTTGAAAGGTCAGTATCAGCCTAGATTTGGCATAGAATTCAAATCTTCTGTAAAGAAATCAACAAATCCACAACCCCAAACAAGCAAAATTTAATCAAATAAAGGGAATAATAATTAGAAACTTTGAATACAAATATTTTCTTTCTTTAGGGGAAAACACAGTTCATTCGTTTTACATTTTAGACATTCCCTTGCAGTGATATGAAATCAGAGCAACACCATTGTTCTTGAATACTGACTAAGAAATTAAATTGGCTGGAAGAGAAATACAAGACTACATTATTTTGTGTTCTGTGGGAAATTACAAAGGGCATGTGATAAAATGGGCTTCAACAGTGTGACTATGGATACTGAACTAGGACCTGGAAAACAGATGTGGTTGGAAAAATTATTCCAGTTCTACTAACATAAAAGCTTGTGGGTTTTTTTGTTTGGTGGTTTGGGATTTTTTTGGTGTTTTGTTTTTGTTTTTGTTTTTTTTCCTTTTTTTTCAGTTTGCTCCTTTTTTTCTTTTTCCCTTTTCATTGATTAGAAACCTTAAAAAACCCTGTGGGTACACTCAACCTTCATCTGCATGCCAGCTACACGTTTTCGGTTGGTCCTTCACGATTCACAGACCACTGATGCAGTGTCCATTACAGATGGGCCTTTTTGCAGTTTTATTACCTTAAGAGAACTAATATCTAATTTCTGTCTGCTGTGCTCTCTGAGAAGTATTTCTAAATTGGTAACATTTAGAAAATGAAAATATCTCGTCTGCAGACTTTTTTTCCGCTTGAGTCAAAATTCTTTGTCATACTTCCCTCTGTGAGTTTGTATACCTTTACATACAAATGTGAATGGACAAGGAGTTGAGTACAGAATCCCTTGTAAAAACAGACTCTAGCCTTAAAAAATTTCTGTTGAAAATTTCTTACAACTGGAGTGTGAAGAGATTGGGGAATGCTGAATATTTGTAAAGCTTCTACTAGACATGTTTATTTTTTATGTCAGAAGGTTAATCACACCTGCCTGACACCTGGCTTTCTGCCTGCCTATGTAAGCTTTCAGGGGTTTTCTTGGCTTGCCGGCAGAAACTCACTACCTCAGTCTACCTGTGAGGACAATCTCACTGCTTGATTTTACTGATGCTGTCCCCAGACATAAGAATAATGAAATTATGGAGTATTGAGCAGAGGAGGAAGAGACATGGCTCTTGTCCAAGCTGGTCATGAGGAAACCAGTTGGAGAATTCTGGCTCTGTGGCTCCTTCCAGTTTGTTTGGATTACACTTTGGAAAAGAAATATAATAATAATGATGATAACAACAGCAGCAACTTAATTTAGCTGTTTTTCCCCTAAGAAAAAGGAAGATATGAATAGATAGTTCTGTGTAGCCTTGAATGAACCCCCAAAACCTCGATATAGTTTTTTCTTATTGAATGTTGAGAGTTGTATTCCATTATCTGCATTGCTCTCAAAAACTTTAGTCTTCACACATCCCAGCCTTGATTTTGTCTTTGATGATTTTCAGATTCTAATATTTAAAGTTTTTATAGTCTGTTGGTGGTTCAGATAAGGAATGAAATGGATCACAGTCAAGGAAGCTCCAGTGAAAGCTGTGGCTGCATAGCTTGTGATGGGAGGTCTCTGAACACCCAGACAATTTCTCCTGTCATTGTAAAGTGGCATCCAGAGCTTCCATCAGCTAACTCCCTCTCACCTGTTCCCCCTTCAGTCCACCAACAAAAGCATCTCCCATGCAGCCCACCTGACTGTAGGTCTTCTGTTAACAGGTCAGTAGAAAAGAGTCATTAGAAAAGTAATGTAAACCATCTAAACATGCAAATTAAGAGACTGTCTATTTAATATACTTTTCCATTTTGTTCCCACTGCTTCTTTTTTGTCTTCATTAATCATCACTATTAACACCACGAACTGTATATAAATATGTATCTCAAAATAGTCAAAAGAAAGAAACTTATGTCTCTTTCAGTTATTAGTATGGGTCTTATTCATGCTAACACATGTGATATCTTTGAGTTTGAGAACTCTTTGAAAGTCAGTTTCCTCAGTCATAAGGAGGGTGTAATTTTCTTTGACTTTTTGAAGGTTAATTTTTTACTGTTTACACATTATATTAAAGAATGAAACCTTAACATGGGTATTATTAGTGTTATTATTGCATCAAAATAAGTATACATAAAGAATCATATAGTGTCTCTTAGAGTTGAGACAGTTTCATATGAAAACTTTTACTGCAGGTTGCTTGGTCTCTTGCATCATAAGGAGCCAGACAAGGTTTAAATTAGCATAAGGGGTATAAAATGAACTGGTCTACTTTTATAAGCTGTTCCTTGTCATTGTACTCTATATCTTGAAAAAAATCACAGATTTAGCCAAAATTTCCAGGCCACTGAATCCAATGAAATGTAAAGTTTTGTGAAAAGTTGAACAATTAACTTTTGCTAGTAACAATTTGTGAAATTTGTTGTAAGATGGATGTGCATTTCTCTCCTTAAAACCTGCTACTTTTCATCATGGTCATCCCACCCAAAGTTTGGTTTTTTCCCCATACATCTTGATGTTCATCTTCTAATTTCCTCAGTACTTTTACTCTAAATAATTGTAGTTGCTCTGCTTAATTCCTGCAGACTGGATAATGGGCTCTATCATGGAACTTACATAAGAGGATTGTCTTGTATATATACAGCATTTCCTTTGTAGACTGTCTTATTGTGGTCTTTTACTGGATTCATGTGAAAATGCAGATCCCTGGCAATATTTAGGCACATGTACTATATTTTTCTAAAATCTGAATAAATCTGCAGAAAATTCTTCTTGGCTAACTCTTTAATTCCTACATGCTTAACCTCCTTTGGGGGCCAAATTATCTTTTTTTTTTTTTCAGACAGCTTAATAGCAAAAACATAAGATTCTTTTTTAAGGAAAAAAATCTGCATTCTGTAGCTCTACCTACTTGCAATTCAGGGTTATACAATTAACTTAAATTACAAAAAGATGATACACAAGTAAGAGAATGACTCTCTCTACAGGCTGTTTGACAAAATTTTGTTCACAGTTCAATGCATAGGTAGATACTTTTACTTAGCCTGCAAAAAATGGAAAAAGTAGCTTGCTAATTCATAGTGACTGTAGCTGTAAGATCTTTTTACGAGGGCTGGATAAAGAATAGGGGTACTCTTGCCATATATTCACCTGAATCCATGTTAGTTTTGCCTTTGGAAACAAAAAGACACTGCAAAATATTCAACCTGTCCCCCATTAGAGGATTTCTAAGGTCACAAAACCCCAGAGAATCCTTCAGCTTTCTTCTTGTCACTGTAAATTCCAATCTCATATCTTAATCTCAGTCTGGAAGAATGCTCACTTTATCCTGCATCATATTTGTAATTTGTACAGCAAATAACCAGTATCTTTCTAATTTGGAACTTGGATGATTCTTTACAAATGCAACAACACACTCAGAAATTTCACAGGCAGCAGTAGGATTAGTCCAAGCTGCTGAAGGAAGATGAGATTAAATGAGAAAAGTTGTGGGAAGAAATGCAACGGGAAAGAAGTTCAGTCAAAAAGCATTACTAAATGCAGAAAAGTAGATGAAGGTTGACACTAGAAGTTTTCTGCTGTCATTTTCTCTTCAGAGGGTGAAATGGAAGACTCTAGCATGGATCAGACTCAAACTGCAGAGTTACACAGACTGGCATTTTATAATGGTTTCTTTACTTTCTATCTTTTTCACCTCCCTCCCTTTAGTTTTAGGGGACTTTTACCAGCTTTTATGATGGCATGAGGCAGGATATCCTGCTGAAGGCAAATGTTTCATATTAGAAATCTGACACCCAAGTCATCCCCAAGTCATTTTGAAGCCAAAGCTATACTCCTACTACAGGTGTTCTTTCTAGGTTTAATGTCCTTGTAAGGTCTCTCTCAAAGTCCCAGGTGCTGTGCTGAAAATGACACCCCACAAATACGGGATCACCTTTGATCATTCCTGCACCTTTGAGCTGCCTGGACTGTAACTGCAAAAGGCACAAGAAGGTACATGGATTCATGGAACTCTCAGACAGTCCTGTTGTACTGCAGCCCGAAATGGCTTCTGCAATGAATCTTTGTTATCCATCTATTTAATCTTTTCAGCATTCAATGTTGAAATTTTTTTATTTTCAATATTAGTTTTGCCATCAGTATTAAGACTTTTTTTCATCATCCTGAGTCAGCTTCTTTTCTGAAAGACCATTTCTTTCTGATATTCCTAGAAATGAATGACATATGAGTATTGGATACTAAAATGTAACAAGAAATGATGCACACCTGGATGCAAAGGTAATAAATCCACATCATCTGGACAGATGAGAAGCAGATGTGAAAGTTCCTGTGGGATTTTTTTTTTTGTCAGCTAAGGAATAAAATCTGACTGTAATATGTTCATATTATTTTTGGCTAGTTCATTTGCTATGTGATGTTGATCTGAATTGATGTTTCCAAACAAACCATTCACGTTGTCAATAATTCAGATTCCAGTGAGCTCCCTGGTATGCCAGACTGCATATGCTAACATTTAATGCCAGACTGAACTTGCTGTGCTATTCAGCAGGATGAATCACCATAAGGGAGGGTGGCTTCCCAGGTGTATTGTGCCATATGTTTCATGGTGTAGTGAATAAAGAATACACAGTGTTTGACTTGCATCTTGCTGTGTAGCTTCTACCATCTTCCTCAGCCTAGGTTCTGGGAACTCCTTTGATAGTAAATGTGTTGCTTCAGTGTAAATAAATGACACTGCACCTACTGCAGCAAATACCAGTGATGTTTCCACTGAAAATCTCAAATTCACCTAGCTGGGAGAAGTAGAGGTATGCACTTACAAAGCCAAGATAAAAAAGAGGGTAAGAGAAAGCTATAAGATAATGCTTGCAAAGGTCAGCATCCAAAGATCCATGAAATTCAGCTGATCAGCTCAAACATCTGAGGTCCAGCATCACTCCAAAAATGTTCTTAAGCATTGCTGTTATCAAAATCTTTGTTTAGCTCTCTTGAAGAAAAACCATGGTAGATTTCACTTTGCTATATCACACATGTACCTGAAATTAGTTTATTTCCCTTATGCAGTTTTTCCCTTTGAAGGGGGAAAGAAGATATTTTTTGTCTCTAGTGCCTAAATATTCATGTTGCCACCTAGGCACACTGAAGTCACTGTTATCTCTACCTCCACTGAGAGTAATTAATTTTCTAAAATTTCCTTTTCATAACAAATTGCTACTTCCTTCAAAAAATAGGTGGTGATAAAAATTATTTATATCTGATAAAGCACCATGATTTGGTATCTTTGAGATGAAATATTATGACAGACTGGTGTAACACAACTGTTATCCCTTCTCTTGATCACAAATTGGACTAGAATTGGAACAGTTGGAGAGCAACCCATCTCTAGCCAACATCTGCTTTTGTAAAATAGCTGTATGTTGTATTTTCCCCTTTTTTATTACTATTATTACCTCAATTAAAAAAATTACATAGAATTAAAGATATAACACAAATCAGCAATATGGAGATAGTTCATCTGAATTATGCCCTCTTGAAAATTGTGCAGATGCCCCTTTTTGTAAAACTTTTTGCAAAACTTTTTGCCTTCTATTCTGTTCTGCCATTTGTTGTATTTCAAGCAGGTCTCCAGCAGTGACAGGTACCCATCTCTTCTCTGTTAGGGGATACTTTTAATTCCCTTCCTTTCAAACTGATTTTCAATGCAATATTGGAATGACTGTATCTTACAAACTTTCAGCCAGAAGTCCCAAAGAGAGGTATGCTGCTGTGTGTCTGAAATTATAAATGTCCCCCTGCTTTCAAAAAAGGTGGTAGCAAGGTATAAACAGGCTCTGCTTTGCTCAATTCTGGGTAGGCTGCTGATTCCTTTTGGAAATTATTAGCCCTTTTGTACTATTTTCTTTCTCTTCTGCCCTCAGTGACAAAGAAACTTAGCCTCTTTGAAAGTGACCTCCAGAAATAAGATGCTCAGCATGATTCCTTCTGGTGCTTTTTTGAGAATAATGACATGACATGGAGTATAATTCTTACTGTATGACATATTCTGTAGAACTTGTTGTTATACTGTGTATTTGGCATCAACTACAAAAATACATAAATAAAAACCAACTGTCCTATGATTCAGTTCAGACTGCATTGACTGGGACAACTGATTCCCATGATTCATATCTTCCTAGTTCATCTATTATTTAAATGTTAGTGTAAACACATTGAAATTCTTTCATACTTCTCTGTTCCCCACAAGAATGAGCCTAAAAAACACTGCTGGTGGAGTGTCCTGATTGATGGTCCTTCCCCCAGAGATAGTAGAATTACAGCCACACTCATTCCAGTAAAAGAGCCAGAGCAAGTATGTTTGAAATTATCACTGCATTTCACCTTCCAGTATTTTCTCATATGATTTCTGAAAAAAGCTTGTTTTCTCTGAGGACCAGATGCTTTCAGAGTGATGGCCAGATTCAGAAAAATAAACAAGTGTCTTTGTGAAGGATATTCATCTTTCATGCAGAGAAACCTAAACCCTAGAGTTCTTCTAAGTGTCACTCACATCCTGAGGACGGCTTACTTGCTAGGGAACACAATGTCTTTGCCAGGCTTAAATGCCAGCCTGATTTTTTTTTACAGAACAAATCTTCAGAATATGGCACTTACACCCAACAGGTCTGGCCTAAGAAGTCATACTTGTTTACTCAGTGCCTAGCTGCAATCCCAGGCAATATTTACTTTAGATAAATTTAATGTTCTGAAGCTGTAAATGCAATCTCAGTTAATATTATGTTCTCTCCTAAAATTGCAGTGTTGATAGAAAAACATTGTGCTGTACAAGTCATTAGCAAATCCTGCCTATGGGGTGGGATACAAATGACAGAGGTAGGCAAACTATCTCTTGATTCTTTGCACTTGGGAGATACTGTTGGTATTTAGATCTATCTATCCAAGGATAAGCCTGCACTGGTAGTTTTCCAAGTTCCACATATCTAAAATCCAAGAGGTAGTTTAGTACACCAATGCAATTAGATGCCCAAAGCTAATCAAGATTCTTGCTTTAAAATTAAAGAGTTTTAAAATAAGCCTGCAAAAGCTGCACTGCTTTACTAAGCTTCTTTTCTGAAGTTTTTATGGATACACTGTATCTTTTGTTTGATCGCAGGAATGTTTTTCTCTCCTCGGAGTTTCTGAGTCTGGATATCACCTCCAGCCATCATCTCAAACTTTTACTTCTACTACATATTCTTCATTTTACATCTAATATCTTTACAAAATTGTCTGTTCTGTTCCAGTTTGTGTCCTTATTGTCTCTTAACTGCCCTGCTTCCTTTTCACCCTTATTGTTTTCCTTAAAAGCAGTGGTTGAGCTGCTTCACCCTTTTAATGATTTGGGTTCTTTCCTTCATCTCTTCCCCTTGCTTGACACGCAAAGCCACCATGGGAAAAGTACTGTGTGAATTGCTAAGCATTCCTTATCTGTAGTCTAGCACTCAAATAGTGATGTTACCTGATTTATTGGCTGGCATGACCAAAGTTTCCTTGGCCAAGTACCTGTAATTTCTGGATACTTTTACTGTTTTTCATTTTCTCTTCTCTTTATCAACCCAGATCAGATGAAATTGAGCCATTCTACAGATTATAATGCTGTTTGATCCAGCAAGAACCACCCTCTTAGCTCCACTTACATTCCCCTGTGGTGCTAGAACTTCTTGAACAAAACCTTTTCTCACCTTTCAAATCTTGTGTGAGAGTGGCTGTACAGACATAGAGGTCTATGGATAGGCACCGTACTAGTGCAGCTGTAGAGGGGGAGAAGAGGAAAGAGGAACAGAGAATTTGCTTTATGTTCTTTACAGGTCAGAAAAGGTTTCTTTGTCAAATTAAGGCTGTAACTTTGATGTTGTCCTTCTTTCTTTCTTTTTCTCTCTTCTTTCTTTCTTACTTTCTTTCTTTCTTTTTCTTTCTTTCTTTTCCCTTTTCTCTTCTCTTTTCTTTTCTTTTCTTTTCTTTCTTTTCTTTTCTTTTCTTTTCTTTTCTTTTCTTTTCTTTTCTTTTCTTTTCTTTCTTTCCCTCTTCCTCTTTTTCTCTCTTTCTTTCTCTTTCTCTCTCTCTTCCTTTCTTTTCTTTTCTTTTCTTTTCTTTTCTTTTCTTTTCTTTTCTTTTCTTTTCTTCTCTCCTTTTCTCCTTCTCTCTTCCTTTCTTTCCCCATTCTATTTCCATTTACTGTCTTCATTTTAATCCTCTTCCTCAGTTTTTTGTAGTGGTTATCCTGACTCTTCAGCAGTTTTTCCTGGCCGCTCCTTTGGACTTTATTTGAACAGATCCTTATTTCCATTTCTTTCATTCTTGATGGGGAAAATGGATTTAGCAGGGTTTAACCCATTCTTCCATCACCACTGGCCCATGTAACACATACTCCTGTATCGTGTTTTATAATGTTATACTTTCTCCTTGTCATGCTTTCTTGATTCCTTTCATTCATCTGTATGATGTCAATTTTTTTTTCATTCTTTCCTTACTTCTCTAAAACCATCTGAGTACAGGGTTTTCCTTACCTCTTCAGTTGCCACTGTATTGTAGAAGACACTAGTGGAAAAATCTATTTTAGATTCTGTCTCTGTCCACTGTCTTGTCTAGTTTTGAATGTCCCCACAAGTCTCCATTTTTCACCTGATCATATTCAGGTTCTAAATCCTTATTGAAGCTTTGTAACTTTGCCATACATCTATGTGCATATTCGCCCTTTTACTTTATTTCCTCCCTTTTTATAGTTCTGTGCAGGTTTAGAGTTTCTAACATATTGGTCTGCACATCTTGACAGTTTTTATCATAGTCGTGATTCTTCTATGGCCCTCGCACATGATTTGAAATGACTGGACTGGGCATCAATTTCCAATCAATGGTACCAACTAACTTTCATTTCCCTTGCCATCATTCCCATTTTTTATCTTCTCTGAAACTATACTGGACACTCTTTAGAGCAGGAGATTGATGGACCTATTTGACCACCTAATAGAAAAAGGCCTTGGTGTTCAGTGAAGCTTTGCCTTGAAGTAGCAGAGCGTCAGTACAAATAAATAAAAGTTTTCATTATCTCAGTGGTGCTAATTGCTCTGAATCGTACCAGACAGGCTCAGTTTTGTTTTTCAACTTGCCTTTCTTTTGCTGACAGAAGAAATAAACCGGAAAAATATATCTCCACAGCCTCAGGAAAAAAAAACAAAAACAAACCTGATGATTTGCTATTTTGTTAGCTGGTACTTGTTCTCTCATTTCACCAGATGAAATAATGTGCTATACATTACATTAAAGGGCCTTATCTGAATTTATGTACTCAGAGGCTTATTACTTATAACACTCAGAGACAAATTGGCATTTAAATAATGGCTTATTCATTAATATATGCAGTGAAGTATGTAGTCATGTTATGGAAGAGCTCAAACAATTATCATGCTCAATAATATCTCATAATGAGCTGGTACTCAATATCATATTGACCTTTCTGTATTCTCTGAAAATTGTTAAGGATGAGAGAGGTACAAGATGCCATAGAGCCTTTTTTCCCTAGGAATTTGATTTCAAAGGATGTGATTAAGGGGCGTATCCTCATCCATTGAAGGAAAAATAGTGGTGGTTACTGTTTGTAGTCACAGTCCTATCAGACCCATAAGACCACTGCTGAAATTAGTGCATTAGGTATTAAAGGCAATGAATAGCAGAATGTATTTATGAGTCTAATGCCATTTGTAAAAATAATTTTATTTTAATCAGAAATGAAACAAAGGAATAATTAATTTTAATTTACATTTAGTATTAAATTAATTGTTGTAATTACCTTCCCCTTATTTGTTTCCAGTCTATGCAGACCTGACATTTTCAGGGCTCCTGAGAGCTTTGCAAATCTGCAATGCTAATCCATAAATTAGATTAGCCTGTGAGAGATCCAAGGTTCCTGCTGATTGTAGGGACCAGGCAGTGTCTACAGGAGACTTCTGTTCCTTGTTCCCCTACTGTTGTGTGATAAAGTCTTCATTGCTCAGATGGGTAACTTCCTTCACTGCTCTCACAGCGTGAGGCCTGTGATTTCCCATGTAGCTACACTTCAATTAGTTGGGCTCAGAAATGGGAAAAATTAATTCCAGACCTTTTAATTCCTATAGTCAGTGCACCTATATAAGCACATACTTGTCCACCACCACAATGCAGTATCAGAAACTTTGACACAACATCCATTTCCATAGAAGGATCTATAGATAAACATAAGGTATGTTTATCTATAAACAAGAAAATAATAGCAGAGATTTGGGCCTGATGGATTAGCTCTCCTGGTAGATCAGCTTGGCCACATTGAAGTTGTGGATTACAAATGGAAAGAATGAGAAGATGTCTTGCTCACCCAAGCCTGAAATGACTTCAAATTCACATATTCTGTTTTAAACTGAAACAGGTTTCAGTCTTCTTCCAGAAGCTGCCTGTTTGAGATATACTGCTAGACATATGTCTAGTTCTTGCTAGGGTGGTGCATGTGTAATTCTCACCAATTCTTTCCTTCTGTATCCGTAATATAAGGAAATAATGATCCCTTTAGGCTTTGAGAATGCTGAAACAGTTTTGTTTCACAGCTTTAACTGAGCACTGGAAACTGTCACTCCTGCCAAAGTTTTCATATTGCATTTTCAGTTTGTGGCATGGGCATCAGGTACCTTCATCTGACAGCAGTGCTGCATATCCAGTGATGATGTTCTGTGAATCTGGTCTCTCTGTCTTAACTTTATTAGAGATGTAAAACTCTCCTTCAAGAAAATTGCACTTCACTGGGGAGTATTTCTTGAAGTCACCAAGTATTAATATACATATCAAAACACAATCAAAACCACAATCACACACATTCAAAAACATCATGTCAGTGAGAAATAGAGAGGGATTTCAAAGGATTTTTAAAATGAGAGAAACTCGAGGAGAAAAATATGCACCACCCCTTTGTGAGCCAGAGGTTAGCAGGCAGAGGATCAGGGCTGGAGCATGCACCTCTGGCTCCTGCTAAAGGATGAATTCTTTGGCTTGTGGTGTTTTCATATGTGAACACTCAAAGTGGTAATATCATCTAAGACACCTTAACTAAGGGTAGTTACTAGTAAATGCACTGTGTTTTCTACAGCTTTAAAAGCATTATTTGTGCTCAGAAAAAATAAACAAAAGAAAGCATGAATCAACCTCTTTACAAGGGACAAAAATATTAGCATTTTAGAGGCAACATATTTTTGAAGTACATTGCTATATACCTATTAAAACTCATACAGTTAATAAGAAATATATTAGCTGCAGTGTTCTCATTCTGTTTTTAGTACTTTTGCACAAATGTATTTTAAACAAACAAATCTCTCAGTGCCCAGCAAAATTTAATTAAAAAACAGAGAGCAAATTTTACATTTTAGGAATATACATGCACTCCATCTCTGTGTATAAACACATTATAAGTTATATAACACCAAAATGCACCTCACCTCCCACAACAAGCCTCCAACTCTTTTCCCTCTTGCAGTATAAAAAACCCAGTCTGATTTTCTCCAAGTTTTGTTATTAAAAAAATAGGGCAGTGAATGCCAATTTTCATCTCTCAGCAAATGTTTATAGCCAAGATGTAAACCCCTGAAAACAGGGGTTTATAATTTAAATGCTGACACAATCTTAACTAGAGCAATGGGAACACTGTTGCCATAATAACTGCCATTCTCTGGAAAGTATTTATGGCAAGGCTTCAACCTTTCTTAAGGCAGAAATTCAGGCCTTTGGCTGCCATTGACTGTGGGTAATGGCAGTGAGATCCAGATTCCTGGGGATGAAGCCATCAGTACTCAGAAACCAAAGCCATTTCAACATGTCTGCTAAACCTGTTCGTGACCTAGGCATGTGCTGGATCCTGCAGACCTGAAGCCAGTGGGAGGTTTTCCAGTGGTTTGAATAAGAGCAGGTCTGAGTTCCCTGTGTCCATCAATATCACATTCTTTTGTTCCTATCAGGACCTTTCAATAGAACCTGTTTATATATCTGTCTTTCCTAATTGAAACCAGAATATCTTTCTTTGCCTTCCACTTAAACAATACTGGAATTAATATCTTTTTACACTATAAAAAGTACCATGTTACAGTTCTGTAAATACACTGAAGGAAAGACTGAATATGAGATTATGACCTCTATTTATAAAGCCAGAGTTGTTTTATAAATTTCTCTTGTGCTTGCTTGCTCTTTCTCTCTCTCCCTCCTTGTCCTTTTCTCCACTCCTTGTTCTTTTATTTCTTTCTATAGGCCAAACAAAAATAATAACAAACCCTGATATTTTAAACATGTGAAATAAGGATGGAAATGTCTTATATATAAAAGTATTGCAAAATTGTAATATGTTAAAAAAGAATATAATTACATGCAAGTTTACAGTCTCATTGAGTTAGAATTCAGAACTTTTTTTCTAAATGGGACACGGATATGTTTCAAATCCAAATATAATAGATGTAACATGAAAAGATATCTGATGAATGTTTATCATATGCTATCCTGGTGGTAAAGCTTACTTTTTCCCAAATACTCTGGCCTCAAATGTCCAGCATGAGGATGGCTCCATGCCATTGGCATGGCTAAAGCCAGAGCTAAAGTTAGAGGCTCCAAAATGTCCAAGGTTTTTCAAGCTCGGCAGGACAGATCCCTGCAAGTTATTTCTGATGTCTTGACTCTCCAAGGCCAGAGCTGAACTGTTTCTTTTCCTGTTTTATCAAATCATGCCTTATTTATAGCCAATATCAATGAAAGCAGCTTTCAGTTTGTTTTCATTTAGCATGGAGAGATTAGATCTTTGTATTTCAGCTTTAGGACTTGTGGCATCAGAAACAATGCTGCCTCCTGTTTCCAGTTTGAGCAGGAAAATTGGGAACAGGGATGTTCAGGTTTCCAGGACACAGTGCTGTCTTCTATTTGGAAAGCTCTCCTGCAGGAATATGACTGATGTTTTTTGTGGCCTAGGAAATACAGGAAGAGGTAATGGAGGAAAACATGACAATTTCATTTCAAATTGCAAGATGGGACAAACTGTACTTATAGTAGTATAAAAAATATTGTATGAGATGAGATCCTTCATGTAAAATATTCTGAGGCTTTGCGAGCCTCATGGGACTTTATATGCAAAACTCTGAAGATTCACACACATTCCAGAACATGTCTGAAGCTCTGTGTTTGAATTTGAATTATAGCTGTCATTTCTAATAGCACTTTCTTGCTTATACCACCATCAGAGGCTAAGGCAAAAAAGATGAATTTACCTGTAGCTAAAGATCTCCCTGTTTGGTGGATTTAAAAAACCTCTTCTCTTTAGGAATGGCACTTGAAAATTTCATGCCAGCTTGAAATTTGCTCTTAAGCAGGCATTCCTGTCTTTTTATAGAGTCTACAATTTTAGGCATTATTTTTAGTTCTCTCAGAAATAGATTTGAGTGTTTAAGTTGGGATATTTTATTTTCCCAAAGTTGCAATGAGGACCAAAGTTAGCATATGAATTTGCTGCTTGTTCGTAGGTAAAGTTTATAAAGACATTACAGAGGTGAAATTTATCAGCTCAAATAATATTAAGAATATGTAGAAGTAACTACTTTTATTGTCTTCCAGAAGATATCTAAGCCAGCTGTTAAGAAATGCTGAGTATGTTTGGTACCCTGTGCTCCCCCAGGCTTTGATTCCTCTTGCAGCTGTGAGTGAGGTGTCTTTGTGTACCCACTAGCTGAGTCCAGGATTCAAGATGTTCTAAATATTGAACATCTTTGATGCTTTTTTACCATAAGACAGTCTCATTCACCAGCAATTGACCTGTCTTACACCTACCCATTAAAACAAAGTCCTTCTACAAGAAATGGTGCAAGAACTGGGGCCAGAAAGAAAAATTAAGCAGGAGAGGCCAACTGTGAGACAGTGGGATGTGTCTATTGTGGAAACAGGAAAGTTCCTATGTTTCAGTTTTCCTTCCAAGGTTGCTAATGGATTTTATCCTAAAACTGTTACATGGAAAATACATATTCCAAGCAGGCCCTCGGGAAAGAATTGTTTTAGCTTCCCCTCCTCTCCAGCACTGTTTTGCCTATTAGATTACAGAAATAGTCTCCCTTTGCAATTTTCTTTGCAGGCCAAACAAATTCCAAATTCCTGGCTGTACAGAAATGGCACAGCTTCAATGAAAGCCATGCAGCAAGGGAACTCTCTGAAGAGGTGGGAGCTGTGGATTTGTATCTACTCAGGCTGATGAGGCTGTAGTTTTTCAATTTCCAGGGCAAATCCTGTAAGCAGAATACTGTGATATCAACAGGATGTGGCAGTAGTCTGTTTGGCAAGTGTTTGAATGGATGTGAATACCATGTTGTACTGCATTCAGAGTGCCCTTCACAAATTAAACAGGTTCAGATATCACTTACTGGCTCCTGTCCTCATGGGCATTAGCAACAGGTGCTTTGTTTGGGCTTTCCAGATGATCCATGGAGGAGGAAGATATCAAACTGCCCAACTCACCCATGTTAGAGACAATTCTGTTTTCATGCCAGAACACAATTTAAGATACTTAAGTAAGTTCCCATGCAATACATATTTCTTTACTCCTCTCAGATGACTGAGTGATTACATGAAAGAGAGTTCTGATAGTTGGTGGCTTGCTATTGTGAACAAAGGCAAGTAAATTTCAACTAAGTAGTACTTTAGGAATCTTGTGTCTTTTAAGCTTTCTGATTTTACTAAAAAAACATCGCATGAGGTTAGGAAATTGTTAGAGAGGGATTTGATATATGCTACATCTCATGGGTCCTGAGTTACTCTGCAATTTAAACTCCTGAAATCTTGATTAAGAAGTTCAGAGGTGGAATTACAAGAAGCCAAAGGATAGAGTAAAGTACCTCAAACACCTTAAAAAACCCTCTTATATTTATAAAAAGGATTAAAACCTTGAATTAATTGATGCTTCACCCCAAGGATAATCTATGAGATTTTATCAGGATTCATTATGTTTTGACTTTACCTTTGAGCTCTAATAATCTGTGAGAGTTCCCTAGTCTTGAACACAGAATTTAGAACAAACAGTAAAGAGTGAATCTTACTAGTATTTGCTATGAAACTACTTGTACACAGAAAGCAAAAGCCTTTTCCCTTGGCCACGTCTGGGCTCTGTAGCATGAACTATGTTAGATGTCTGATCCTTTAAAATCAAATCTGCAATCTGTTCTTGTGTTTTTACAAAGAAATTGTGCATAGGATGTTTGCATTTTAAAGTCAGCTTAAATCTGAACTGTGGGGAAGGAGGAAACTGCTGTGGGGAAGGAGGAAACTGCTTGAACCTAGCCTGTGAAAGATGTAATCATGGCTAAGTTCTTCTTTCATGAAACATTCCGTGCAGATATCATTCCTTGCATCCCAAGCTGGGTCTGTGGAAGAGAGGGGTCTACTGCTAGTTACTGTGGTGCGAAAAAAAGACAGTGTCACACTGCATCTCCCTCACTGTCACTGACATCTTGCACACTGCAGGGCACACATTGTTTTTCTTATTCACCCTTGCCATTTTTTGTCTTTGTTTGTTAAACTATTTATCCAGTTTCCCTATTCATCTAAGAATGCCTGCTGGAAGGAACCTGGAATTAAGTGGAAATAAGGTTGCTGTGGGTGTACTGAAGACCAGCTTCTTTTAGGAAACATTGCCAAAGTCTGCATTCATACTATTCTCATTTTAAAAGCAGAGTCTGTATATGGCTCTGTAGTTGTGTATCTGTGTTATGTGTTTCCTCACAAGATCTATATTTTAACAAGGACCACTGCTTTTATTTAGTCAAAGATACTGGAATTGTCAGGATCCAAAAGCCCCAGACATTTTCCGCACTGCTAGCAAAACAGAAAAAAGTCCACCTTTGTGTTGCTCAGGCCTGTAGAAAAGGAAATTACCATATGACAATAACCTAGATGCAAGACTAGGAAGACTCTTTTTTATCCATGACAGCTCCTCCTTTCGTCCTTGGCTCTGACTCAGCAGGATCAATGCTATCTCTTAGCTAGGTCTGCCCATAACACACTCTTGGTACTTACCCTTTTATGGCTCAGCTTACTGAAGCTGAACACCAGGCTCTGGCAAATGACCGAAGCCCTTCACACTTTCCTTTGCCCACCTTTCTATCAAAATAACTCTCTACATCCAAACAAGCTAGTAAAGCCACTTATTTTTCATATCCTTACTCCTCAGAGTGCCCAAATAATACAGCCTGTGAAAAGTCCTCTAAACATGGAGGGTTATGGGGGAGACATTTTTTGTCATCTTTCAATGCTATCTGTTCTTTTACTTTGGCACTTCCACCCTGAGCTATTCATGATCTATAATGAAACCTCTCTCACTGTGTGGGCCTCAGTGGTTTATTTGATTTGGAGCAGTGTAGGTTGAATGCTGGCAAGAAATTAAATTACGAATGTAGGTAAAATAACACTGCGTTTTTGTTCATTTTAGAGAATCTCTCAGGTCACTAAAATATTTTGAACACCTACCAGAAAATTTATTTTTTGCTTGAAATTCTTTAAAATAAAATAGTTTTGGTATCAGAAAAAGAATATTTAAATATCATTAAGGTTTTGACAGAAATCAACAAAGGCATGAAAATGCCCAATTAAGACAGAAATGCACCATATGGACTTAGATATGATAAGTAGTAAACAAGCTGTTATAGTGACACCCTGCTGTGGTTAGGTGTGGAACACATATGCCCCTTTAAGGGTTTATCTACAGATGTTCTTACTTTGTAGCTCTGTTTGTTCTACCAGATATGAAAGGATTGAAATAGGGAGGGTGGGTGAGATTTTTTTTTCTTCCTTGGTGCCTTTATTTCCATATTTGAATTTATAAATACTATTGAACTTACTCATATGAAATCACAATGTGCCAAGAGCTCTTCCCTGCTTGCACTCTTGTTCACAGATATATTCACAATTTAGTTTTTTGCCAGTCCTGGAATTTCTGCTAATTCATGTTTGAAGGAGGAAAGACAAACACACTTCACTCTCAACCCACAAGTTTTCTCACTTTTACCCTTCTCATTCCTTTCCCCATCCTACCACAGTGGAGCGAGTGAGCAGCTGCGTGGGGCTGAGTTGCTGGCTGGTTAAACCAGTCCTTTCTGCCACCCAAAAAGGGTGGGGCTTTTAATTGACTATGTCGTGTACTTGCCATGGGCCTCCCTGCCTCACTGTGTGTTGGAGACCAGTGCTGGTTACTGGCTGCTTTTTGCTTTCACTGCTTTCTGCAGTGCAGTGCTGCCAGACAGCCCCCTCTGCTGTGCCTGGGATGACACCTGGTGACACCCCTGCGCTGGATGGGCAGGACATCTCTGCTGTTTCTGTGCCTCTGTACTGGACAGGCTGGAACTGCAGTGGGAACTTGAGTCAAGAGGGTTGTGCCCTGTGGATGTGTCCATGCAGGAGCAGGACACCCTGAAGCATCTGTGGCAGTGGATAAGCCCATGTCAGAGCAGGTGTATCTCAAAGTGTCTGTGGCTGTGGTTATGTCTGTGCCACACCAGCTGCACCTCTGAAGGGACTGTGGCCCAAGGGTAAGTCCACACTGGAGAAGGTACACCTCAAAGCACATGCAGCTCTGGATAACTCCATGGTGCAGCAGTGGTGGCTCATGAGGTATTGAGATGCAGTTATTAAAATTATTAGAGAGATGCCTTTGTCCAAATTAAAGTGTACAAGAGGCCAGATGCCAAAATCAATAGTACAGATTTTTATTTAAGAGTAAATGTGAGGTAGAGAGAGATAGAGGGTGACAGATAAACAGAATAAGTAGGAAAAATAACATCATAGATCCACTATAGATTCCAGCAACATCCTGTTCATCCTCATCTTCTCAGGGGTTGCAGTCTTGTCAAGGTGTTGGTTGCAGAGTGTATCCATCAAATGGTCGGGGGGGGAAGGAGTGCAAAACACCTGGTCCATTAGGTTTCTATTATGCTCAGACTCAGCTGGGAATGCCCAGGTACCTCCCCCGGGCAGGGAGTTTCACACTGGCTGATGTAATGTTGTGGATCACAGGACACTTCAGGAGTCTTGACACCCTCCAAGATGTTGCAACTGACTCTTAGTCAGTGTTTGGAGGGCAGTTTTCACAGCTTTCTTTATGTAAGAAAGGACATTGGCACGATAGGACTTATCCCCCTTCAGAGGATTTTATTTTAAGCACCTCTTACCCACCTTCTCCCTTATCTGGAAACCCAGTTTGTAGCCTTTAGATGTGCATGCCCTTCTGCCCCACTGTTGTCTTAGGTTACAATA
>VZTZ01008615.1:17977-28997 GCA_013400955.1 Drymodes brunneopygia | reverse complement strand
CGGCGCCGGCGCCTCCCGACGGGGAGCCGGGTGTCTGGCAGCCCAGGGTGCTTCCCTCCACCGCGCTCGGCTGGGATCACGGAGCCGGGCAGCGGCGCGTCCCGTGCCGTCCCTTACCAGCTGCTCCTTCAGGGCGGAGAGGGTGGCCTCCAGACGGTGCTCCTTGCTGTGGGCGGACAGCGGCTGCTGTTCGCCCGCCGCCGGCCGCTGCGGCATGGCCAGGGCGGCTCGCACCAGCTCCCGCTGCTTCTCCCGCAGCACCTGGAGCTCCTGGAGGCCGGCGAGGGCCGCCTGAAGCCTCTCGCCCACCCGGCTGCGATCCCAGCCGCCCGGCCGTGGGGCACCCAGCAGCATTGTCAGCGCTGGGCCGCGACACCAGCCATGGCAGGGGGGCGGCGGGGAGGATGCGGGGCTGCTCTCGCCCCGGGCCGTGCCTGCGCTGAGCCTCCCTCGCCGCGCTCCGCCGCTGGCACCGGAGCGAGTGAAGCGCGGCCGCAGCGGCTCCTGCGGTTTTGGAGGAGAGGTGGGGACGGGGGAGGGAGAGAGGGAGGGCGGGAGCGAAGGGAAGAGGCTGCGGCTCGAGGCAGCGCCAGGGCCACCTCTCGGCTGGATACGCGGGGAGAGGAGCCAGTGCTCCGCGCTCCCTCCGCCCCGCGCGGGGGCGGCTCCTGCCTGCCCCATCCCTATTCCTGTCCCTGCCTCTGCCCGAGGGGCTGCCCTCGTCTCGTCCACCGCCCCAGCAGAAAAGAGGGATGGGGTGCCCGCCCTCTCCCGGCAGAGACGGGGGCCGGCGAACCAGTCCAGAGCACTGGGTGAAGACGCCTGTTCCGGCCGGGAGCGAGCCCCGGGGATGCTGCGGAGAGCGGAGCCGATCCGCTCGCCCTGCTGCAGCCGCGTGCAAGTTAAAGTGATGCGAGGGTATGGTGCGGAGAGCGCTCTTGGAGATAACAACGCTTCCCTCTCAAGAACGTGTCGCTTGTGACTCTGTCCCTTTCCCTCCTGGCTGGTGGTGCCTCCTGCCAGGCACAGGGACAGCACTGGCACTCCTCATGTTGCTCTCCAGAAACCGACCCAGCTGGGATCTCACTGCACGAGTTCGCTGTCTTGTACTGAATTGTTGGTTCTCGCTTCGGAAGCAAGGCAAAGTCCTGTCTTGTGAGGTCAAGGTGTGGCTCACTCCCCCCTAAAGTCATTTGAAGGGCTCAGGATGTGCTTTGAATGGGACATGAAAACACAGTTGGTCACGGAAATTCAAGACTGTGGTGCTGTTGCTACCAAGAGATGCCATCATTTAAAGCTCCCAAGACAGGCAGCTGCAGCTTTTTGAAAGATAGCTGGTTAGCAAGCAGCAAAGCCAGAATGCATAGTCTGTAGTGATGCAGTAGGGGAGAAGCCCTGATAGCCAGAGTTTGATGTGCACAGTAGAGACTGTGCTACAGGAGACGTAACTTTTCTGCTGTCTACGTGGAAATAGGAAGCATCTACATATCCCAAGATCACCGTGGGCCATACGCTCGATTGATGTAATGTCAGGAAAGGTGTTTTATTCTTCATGAAGCAGAGATCACATGCAAAGCCCATCTGTCCGTGGTTATCCTCTGTTCAGTCTGTGGTATATCTTTGAAAGCTAGCACACTCTAATTTGAATGGTACTTGTCTTTGTGCTGGGATACGAGTTGGGTGAGTGGGAAGCAGTTGCTCTGTCGTCTTTTCTTCAAGCAGTCTCTTCTCAACACCACGTGTGGGTGGCTGTGTCCACCACTGAGACTGCAACCAGCTTATTTTTTCCTGTACCAGTCTCTAGCTTTAGGGGTGTTAGAAATACTAGAGTAATGCCAAATCCACCTCCTGCTGGGGGCACAGGGGCAAATTATTAATGTGTTTGTTCACAGTCCTGTGCAACACATTATTTGATAGTCTCAGTAAGACCCAAGCCTTGCTTTCACCATGTCATTTTCAACAGCTTTTCGGTAACTTGAAGATTTGAGAACAATAATTACCTTGCAAAGCTGAGCTATTTCAGAAGTGGTCCCGAGAGGTCCTACTCTGACAAATTGTGTAGGAATATTCACAAATGTCTCCAGCTGCAGATGGAACAAAAATGACTGGTGGTCATATAGTGCTTAGTTAGAGTGTGTATGTGGTATGACTTGTATGACATCACCTTAGTCATGTTTTTTGTTGTTTTGGTTTGGTTTTTTTCTCTTTAATGAATACTTCTGCTTTTCCTCTTTACCCATTCATCTCATGGGTCTCCTCTGTGCAGAACAATGCCTCAGTGCCATGATGACTGAACTATTCATTTACAAGGTGGAAAGAAAAACTGAGTTCAACACTGAGATGCTCTTGAAGGTGCTGACAAAAGACAGTATGAAATTCTGCCACCTCTCAGATGGAGGGGGGTAAAGAACCAGACAACTGTCACTGTGTGGCATGTGGTGAGAATCTTGCAAAATGCCGTTGCAGGTATGAGGAGTGAAGCATTTTTGTAAATCACTTGGCTTGGCAATTGTTAAAACAGACATACAGCACTGTTCCTTATTTTATTCAAACCATGTTCTAACATGACCAAATACGAGTCACCAACACAACTACCATTTAGTATATACTTGCTAGGAGAATTAGATATTATAAGGTCATACATTTTTCTTTTTTTTCCTTCCCTCCCTGGCAAGGAACTGTTATCCTTTGGTCTTTGTTCTTCCTCTTCTTTCATCTTTTTATCTTTTCTTACATTAAATCCCAAATGGGCTGTATCACAGCAGTATCTTTATTCTAATCAGCTTCCTTATTATCCGCTCTGTTATACTGATTACTTTCTTCCATAGAACCCTTATGATTTCAATTAATCTTTTCAGATTCAACAAATACCTTGTGTTATCTGATTTCTGGGGGAAAGAATAAAAGATGTGAATTGCCCCCAGATTTAAAACCATGTGATTATGTGGGAGAAGGGTAGTGGTAAAAGTGAAAGTTTCATAGCAGGGACTTAGAAAATTTCTGCTATTCTTAATTACTTGCAGAGAAGAATGCTCAATATTGATACTCTGTAAAGCTTCACTAGACTTTAATAATCACTTGGAAAAAGTTAGCAGTCTATAGGTAACACATTATTTTGCTGCCCAGATTTAGCACACTGAATCCAAATGCTTAAATGTTGCTTGCACTTTCCAGGAACCAAATGGTTTGACTTTTCATTTACCTTACTTGAATTCCATTAATTTCAGAAATATTGCCCTTGACTGATGTATGACTTGGATTAAGATATCTGTTTTCCACCTAAAGATCCTGAGGTAAAAGAAATTTTATGAAAAAAAGCAGTAGTGAAGGAATTATATGGTTACAAAATCAGATGACAAAACAGTGGGAAATAAAGCAGTTTGTCTACATAACATAATTTAAATTCTGATTTGTATGATATTATTACACAGTGTTGTTCCATGGGTCTATTCCTCAATAAGTGTACAGAATGAAACATATTACTCAGTGTTCTCTGTCCTCATGCTCCAACCTATGCCTTATTTACTGCACATCGTTTAAGCTGTGCTTTGCAAAGAGAATTTTTTGTGCTTTAAAACTATACTTAGGATTCTAGCTATTAAGTGCCTTACAGTATGAATAAATGAATGAATGGTGTCTTTACAACATTCCAAAAGGTATAAAGCTGCGTTTGTTTAATAAGGGAAGACCTGAGGCACTGAGTTTCATTGCAGAAATGCTCGTTCATTTTGGGTGCCCACTGGAGATGCCTTTGGCCTTCTTTTTCAGTGTACTTAATATTATACAGTTAACATATATCCATTTTATTGTTCCAAACACAGTTCCCTTTAACTTCTTTTCCAGTTCTGAGCACGCAGCACTTTGGTAAATTGAATACTGGGCATTCTAATTTGAATCCCTAGAAAAATGAGGAATACAATTATTACTCCTCATAAGGAGACGCTTGGGTGTGCCTGCACCTGTGGTAGAGACATGCCTTCAGAGCCTCATAAACTACCAGAAAGGAGGCAGGTGTTACTTACCCTCTTTGGCAGATGGAGATGTACAAAGAGGTTAACCCTTGCACACAGGATCAAACAGGAAATCTATGGTAGGAATTGAAATTGAAGCCAGATAATTCATGTAACCACAGAAATTACTTTACTCCCTGTTTTGTGGATGCATATTAGCCAGTTTGTGTGGGACTAATGTTAGGGGAAGGACAGTATTTATTGACCTCCAGATGTGTTTAAAAGAAAAGCAGTTGAATGTTTGCTTTGGATGAAGTCCAAAGTACACAAAATACTTAGGTGTACCGCACAACTTCAAGACCTAAATTGCAGTTTGCTTCCCACATTTGCTTATGTTTTGTTGTGAAAAATAATTCAGAGGGTGTTTTGAGTAACATTTCCTTATGCAGGGATATAAAGTGTCCCTGCATAGGCTTCATTCCCTGTGTTTCAGTTGTGTTTTTAGACTGTATTGATACTGGCATGAGTGACAGTAGGTGAGGATGAATCTATTTGTTTAGGATTGTTTCTTGGCATGACGGAAACTCAGTGCATGCACCAGCACCCTAACTTTGCTAACCAGCCTCTCTGTCCTCTTGTTGTTCTACTCTACCAGACTTTTGTCATTGATCCTGTGAGGGATCTCACCCCCCTGTTTGAGGGGGTCTTCTGAGCTGTTGACATCTGGTGGATATTTACAAGGTTAGTTGGAGGATGCAGAACAGTCACATGGGGATTGAGCCAAGTCTAACACAAGCCATTATCTTACTCAAGATAAGGCAAAGTGCATTTTTTGTTCCTGTCACTCTTGTTCATTGTATGCTCAGGACATGTACTGAGCATATCCTTTTATGAAAAAAGACTGAGGCACTGCTTAGCAGTACAGGGTTCTTTTAAAATGTGGGTTGGAGCCTTCTGTCAGTTTTTGGAAATGTTAAATTGGATCATTAAGAATATCCTGAAAGTGTAGTAAACCCTTATGTTGCATACACAGGAGAGAGTTAGTTCTGTGCCTGAGAATACATCGTAGTGTGTGTGTCCCTCTGTGAGGTGACTCTTAAGTAAATTGCCATCATTCAGGCATTTTGTCTAATTAGCAGAACAGCTGCCTTTGAAAACATTCTTCTTAAGGTCTGACGTCCTGAGGATTATTTAATTAGAAAGAAGCAAATCACTGGTGTAAATGGCTCTTTGTTGAATTCAGAGGATTTGTTTTGAATTGAAAAAAATGACTTTTTGAACTATAGCTTACATGGTAATGGATAGGGAAAAGGAAGGGAGAGTGTAGCTCTCACAGATATATCTTCTACAACAAAACTAGATTTGAGTCGATGGAAGTCTTTAGAAGGAGGAATCTTCTAAAAACATGAGTAAAATCCTGTCTTCAGCTACCAAGGATTAAGAGATGTCCATCTGTTTTTGTGCTTATTTCTGTTTATTTTTCATGGGGCTGCAGATTGATTCTCTTGTGACACTCCCAGCAAAGTGGTGGGGGTAGCAGGGAAGGGAGGAGGAGTTGCTAAGGACTGTCACAAGCTTAGCATGAAAGTGCTTATTCTTGTCTCTCTCCAATTTATGCCATCCAACTGAAATCTTTGTAGCTAAAAGTCCATCTCTTGGACCACATAAAAATTCGTGCTTATCCCTAAATTGGTGGATAGATAGGCAAACTGGGGAGGCACATGAGCAAGTGTTACACAGATGGGGTCCTCAAGAAGCACAGAATATTCAGGAGAATGGAAGGAATCAGAAATTCAGATAGGCAGAAAGAGTGGCACACAGTAGCCAGAATGAGTATGGGGTCAGAAGTCCATAAATCAGGGTCAAGAGTATCAGTATTTAGAAAGAAAGGGGTATGGGAAAGCCCAATAGAAAATAGGAAGAAAAAAAAGTCATACAATTTGGTGTGATTGTAAAGGCTTGACATCGTAATTAGCAGGGAAGAAGGTGAAGCCGGAAATAATTTGAACTGCAAAAGGTCAAAGTTTACAATAGATTATAACTAGAGGTGTCTAGGGAGCACATGGGCTGGGTGTGGTTGGCCTGGGGCCAGCGCTCAGAGAGTTCCTGCACCTCCACATGTTCAGAGACACAAAGTTAGCATAAGACGATTTGAAAATAAAGGAAACTTTTAATTTTTGTGTCTCTAAGAATGAGATGCCAAATTTGAATGGTGGGTGCTTCTGCCATGTGATGGAAGAGTTCTAAAGGGAGGAGCTAGACCAGAAGGCTGTCCCACAGAGAAATGATCAGTAACTTGCTGCCAATACGCACAACAGTCCTTTCTCATCTCTTCAAAACCCCTTCTCAGTTCTGAAGGAAGGAGCCAGGCTGGCTGCTTGGGCTGGGGTTAAGGCAAAGAGGAAACGGAGGCACGACCATTCTGATGCCCCTGTAGCCTTGGCTAGCTTTGTCCAGCACTCCTCTGAGGTGGCTTGTAGCCTTACACTGTACTGTGCTCACTTGGTGCTGATTGCCCTTTCCCACCTCAGCCCCTGCTATGAACAGTTTGCAGGTGAATACTTGCCAAGAATCAGGCACACAAAGCCAGGCACCTCGTGCTGCCAAGGAGAATAATGGTTGTTTCTCCACATTGAGTGATACCTTCTTTAGCACCTGTTGGTCTCACTCATTGGCATACTGGTGAAAATTCAGAACTGCCCACTAGTCAATTCTGATACTACTACCTAATTCTCTCTCACAGCCACGCCGCTCTCCATGTTTCTTCCCACCAATTGCAGCTTGCATTTTTTCCCCAGAAAGCCTCACTTTCTTCCAGTCCTCCTGATTTCCCGTTGGCTCTGCAGCAATATTTTTCTGCCGTCATTATAATTCATAATGCTTAGCAAGTTCGCATCACGCAGAGATTTAATTATAATCTTGTTTAAAACCTTCTTCTTGATTGTTAATATTAAATGTGAATTCCATCTGTGTTGCAGTACAGTTGCAGATGCTCCTCCCAGTTTGGTTCTTGGTCTTCATTAAGCTTTTTCTTTTACTTCATTCTCTTCAGCAGCTTTTTAATATGGGTGATCACGTTTGCATATCCTAGCAGCCACCTTTTCTGTTTGTATGCCAGGTTACACCAAGTGATTTGAAATCCTTCATTCCAGGGTCTGCTCTCATTCTTATATATGCAGTTTATTTTTATTTGTGGTCTTTTCTGCTATTATTGGACATATTTTTGGATTGCACAGCTAGCTTCTAAACATATTTTGAATCACAGTGCTGTTTGGTTGATTTAATCATTTATCTTTTTTTTTTTCCTTTAGTGCAAGGGATCATAATTTTCTTCTTTCACTTGCCCGGCATTAGTAAGGAATTAATCCATCAAAGCCCTAGTTACACCAATTAGATAATTGCTATTCCATTGCTTTTTTTCTTACACTGTACATTTCACCTCAGATTCTTAACCAGCATTTCCATGTGGATTTGTCTTTTCATCATTCTTTGTGCGTCTGTATGTGTGTCTGTGTGTGTGTAATACTCTATTTTGGTTTTCAAAATTCCATACTTCTCTGAAAAATAAAGCAAATCCTGGTGCATGTGAGATCTGAGCCTACTTCTTTGAAAAAGGAGTGTGTTTTCAACAGAAACAGTTACATGCCAGTGTGCAGTTCCAGAGTATAAAGTATTCCTCCTGCCCTACTGCAGTATTACACTGATTAACTCTGAGGCCTTATAAAGGAAGGGCACTATCTTTTTCTCTGGACAGATGTAACTTAAAGTTTAGTTAGTGCAAAGAAACCCCAAAGAGTCTTTCTGCAATGAGAACAAAACACAATGCCAGAAAAAAAAAGGAAGAAATAAAGGTCCTTTCATGGCGCTGTAACAAGCTTAGTTAAGGATGGCAGAAGTTTTCAGGACATAAGGTTAGAGGGCCCCAAGGCACCTATTCAGCAAGATGTGTAAACACTCACCTAACTTGAAATAGGTGAGTGGTTCCACTGAAGTCAAAAGCACTATTTCTATGCTTAAACTCTAACACAGGCTTTAAGATCTCGCTAAAGTGAGGCCTAAAGACCCATAATTTTAATCTTGCCAAATATACCTTTAATTTCTGGGTCAACAGGGCATTCAGAACTAAACATCTTCTAATAAAAAGAGTTAGCTTAAGGATATCCAGGAGAAAAAAGAAAGAAAGAGGAATTCTTCTTACAGTTTTACAGCATGCTGATTTAGCTGGTGTTCGTGTTTATTTGCATTGGAGATCTGTGCAGGTAGTGGGGGTTAGACTGCAATGCAGAGGATGGCATGGTAATGTACTTTTATTGACAAACAGGCACTGAATGCATTCAGATACTGCACCCTTAACTTCCTGGATGCTCATAGACATGCTCCTTTTGCATTCTTTCACTAAAAGAATGCACTTTGCACTAAAAAGCAAGCCAAAACCATGCTGGCTTGCAAGGACTGTGATTTTATTTGGGCATGCTTTAAAATGCATTCTCTGTTCTAGGAAAGATAAAATGGGGCTGATCCAGGTTTGACTACTGGCCTGAATGTTTAGGGGTAATATTTTTGTGAGCTTTGTGAGCTAAGAATATTTATATGATGATGTATAAAAATCACACAGCACTGTGGTGACTGGGAAATATTTTCACTTAAATGACTTGTTTTGGAAAGTGCAAATGTATGTTTCCCCACAAAAGCATATCAGTGGCAGCAACATCTGAGATGGGAGAAGAAACCTTATCAAATTTTTTTCATTCTGATAATGTTGAATCCTTTTCCTTTTGCTATGATGGATGTATATGGAAACCCATATACTGAACTCTGTGCTCCTGTTTATAAAAAGGAGCAGATATATGCAAAAGGTGCCTTGAGAATGTGCTTTCTTGCTGAGTCTACCCTGAAAGAATTAATCACAGAGCTACAGTTATGCCTCCATTTCCTAAAGCTAAGGCCTATCTTTGCCCCATAGCTAGGTCAGTGAGAAAACCATAGCAGAGATTGCTTCAGTATTATAAACTGGCAAATTTTACTGCTGTACATCACAACACTGCAGTATTGCTAAATGCATCTGTGGAGCAATGTGATATCAAACTTCTCTCATCAGTAAAGCCTTTGCTTCATTCTGTCATGTCTAAAAAGAGCAGTGGCAAATTAAAATAGTGATATCTATTTCTTTTTTACTTCCTTCTTTCCTGTAAAGGTTAACTAAGCTAGCTACTCAATAAAATTGAATTACAATGATTCTTTGCTCTTAGGCATATTGCAGAAGAGCTGTGCTTGCAGGAAGATGGTGCTTATTTTCTGAGACTGTATTTTCAGCATGTTATGCAACACCAGCAGATTTGCAAAACTCCAGTTGCAAATCAGTACCAACAGTTAATATTTTCCATGCTTTTCCATTTGCATGTTGGGTATGCTGAATTCATCACTGCCTTTGCAGCAGGGTGGTGATAGGGCAGTTACAAGTCATTAGCGAGCTGTGGAAAAACAAATGGAAAACCTATAAGCATGCTGAGACACTGACTGTGTGCTCAGCAATGGGATGGGCTAAAGCACATATTACACATTCCAGGATGGGGAAGATGAATGGGAAATGCATAGCTGGTCTCTAATTCCCTAGCCACTGAGGCTGTGGAGTTCGTGCTTTGTTTAACACTTCTGTTCACTTTTTTAAAAAAATGTGAACAAACACATGCAAACACACACATATATTATCTGTGTCCTGACTTTGCCACGTCACCATCTTTAAAACTTACTTCTCTTCAGCAAATTTGTCTCGTGCCTATGAAGATTCCTTGGTTACATTCTTAATTGTATTTTTTTATTAGACTGAATTGATTGCAAAGTATGTTGCCGGGTGAACACCTGGGAAAGACAGGGACCAGGAAATTGTAACTAGAATTTTTTATCAAATACTGGGTTTTATAACTGTAAGTATTATAAATTAATATAAGCATCCCATGCCCAAGTAATCCTTAATCATAATTTGATTGCAAAAAGACATATAACAGAGTTAACTGGGCATGAAAGGTTTTGGTATGGTGCGAAGTACATACTACCATGTTCTCTGCATACTGCCATGTGTAACGTCTTATCCCTCACCACAGGAAACTCACATGGTCTCATTCTTTTTCCATATGTTTTTCTGATGTAAGAATGTGAATATACAAGGCCTCTCTTACTTGTCTTGCTGTTTTTGGCTGCAGTGATACAAGGTACTCTTTCCACCTGTGTCAGCTATAAAATGAGCATCTTGAGTCTCACCTCCTGCTGAATATTCTTATACTCGCCCTTGGAGGGTATCCTGGAAAGTTTGCTTCAGTGGACAGGAGTAGAAGAGCTAATGGAATTGACAGTAGCCTATGTCAAGAGTGTGCTGGGTTAAAGCTGCATCAAGGTTGAGACAGCAGATAAATTCCCTAATTCCTGGAGAAGCGTAAGTTATACTGGAATGTACTTCAGTTATAGCACTACTAGAAAATTTCACATGGCAATGACTCTTTGCTCTCTGCATACAAATTATCTGTCCATTAAAGTTATTGGAACAGATCCACTTTGAGCATACCTGAATCCAGCATGAAAAGTTAAGTTTGGTCTGAGCTTGACCTACAGCATGTAAAACAGTCTCCTGGTGTGGAAGTTTGACCCTCTCGATGCCAGGTGCCCACCAAAGCTTCTCTCTTCTCAAATGGACAAGGGAGTGAAAATATAATGGAAAGCTCCTGAGTTGGAATAAGCTCAGGGAGAGATCACTCACCACTTACTGTCAAAGCAGCCTTGAATTGAGGAAACATCTATTACTGTTGCGGTGGTTCAGGCCCCCAAAAATCCTTCCCCCCCTCACCCCCTGGAGGCACTGGAAGGCCACCCCTGGGGTGGAGTTTGCAGCAGTCTGCCCCAAAAGGGGGCTGGGTCTCCTAGGGGTTGGCTGCCCTTTCCCCATTTGTCCTGCCACCTGCTCTTCTCCTGTCCGTCATCCTTAGTTTCTGGATTGTTCTCTGCTATTCGCTTGATGATTGGTTTGTACCCCTGCCTGTATTCCCTTCTCCTCCCCTTTCCCTTCCCAGTTGGTCCTT
>VZTZ01008615.1:0-17462 GCA_013400955.1 Drymodes brunneopygia | reverse complement strand
CCACAAGCCCCCTCCTTCCCAGGTTTAGCTTTATTCCTGATTCTCTATCTTGTCCGCTCCAGCAGCTTGGGGAGATGGGAATGGGAGTTACAGTCAGTTTGTCACATATTGGTTCTGCCACCGCTTCCTCCTCAGGAAGAGGAGTCTTTTCCCTGCTTCACTGTGGGGTATCTCACATGGGAGACAGTCCTCTGTGAGCATCTCCAAAGTGTGTCCTTCCCATGGGCTGTAGCTTTTCACAAACTGCTCTACTGTGGGTCTCTTTATAAAGGATGTGGTCCTTCAGACACAGTCTCTTCCTGCATGGGCCCCCATGGTGTCACAAGTCCTACCAGGACCCCACACCATTGTGGGATTCCCACGGGGTCACAGCCTTCTTTTGGGCTCCTTCATATCTGCAGGTAGGTCTCTCCTGCCCTGTGGACCTCCATGGGCTGCAGAGGCACAGCTGCCTCCTTATGGTCTGCACCATGGGCTGCATGAGAATTCTCTGCCTCTGCACCTGAAACACCTTCTCCCTCCTCCTGCACTGACCTGGTGTCTGCAGAGTTGTTTCACATATTTTCACTCCTCTCTTCTCTGGCTGCAGATACACTTTTCCCCCCTTCTTAAATATGTTCCTGCAGAGGCATTAATTACCAGTTCTGATTGTCTCCGCCTTGGGCAGCAGTGCATCCATTTTGGATCTGGTTGGCATTGCCTATGTCATATATAGGGGAAGATTGAATCTTCTCAGAGAAGTCACACATATAGCCTCCTTCCCCAGCCTCCAAAAGCTTGTCATGTAAATCCAATACACTTGGTAATAAGTTCTCTGGATAACAGACATGCTGCCATTGGGAGTGGGTGCAGCACAACTGCAGGAATTTCTAGTGCTCTTTTTTCCAGTAGCTGTGTCAAGTGTGCTTTGGTGTTGTGGGCATATGTGCTCCCTCAAATACCAGTGCCAAAGAGCAGGCAAGAGAATTTCAGAGGAGCATTTACTCCTCACAAGGGCTTTTTGGTTATTGCTATGTGTATAAAACACTGTAAGCCATGGTGCACTGGTACACAGTTACTGTGATATACATTGGTGTGAGAACCAGAAAAATACAGCACTGCTACAAAGCAACCATGGCTTTTAGGTCAGCAAGGGACAGGTATTTCTAGAGGTCAGTCCAAGCTTTGACTGCCTGCCCCACTACATTAATTTAACCTGGATCTTGGAGAAGGGGTTTTCAGTGGCAGTGTCTATTTGAAAGTATTTTCAGAGCTTGATATTTATCAATGATTATAGAAAAAAATATCAGTAACACTGTCAGGAATCCTGAATTACACTGAGAGAAAGAAGGGAAATCTGAAGTCATTTAAGTGATTAACAAGCCTCCAAAAATTATTCAGCTCAAGTTTGGATTTGGTAGCTTGTCCTTCTGTTTGCACTTTTGCTCTTCATCTCTCAGATCTGACACTCTTGACTCTCAGGAGACTGCTCACTAACCATGGAGCACTGTGCTGTTTTAGAGATCTGGAGCGAGCTGCTGCATTAGTGCAGTATGTGGCCGGAGGTACTCTTTCAGGTCCTGGCAGGGCTGTGTGGCTGTCCTTGTGTTGCAACCCCTGAGCTCCTTTGTGCCCCAGCACTGCTCTGGCACAGCCAGTCTGTAATTGCAGTGCTAGCTCATGACCCCATGCCATGGCTTGAGTGTCCCCTGGGAATGTTGTGCAAGCCTGCCTGGGACACACCAGAGCTCTCTCACATCCATGCAGAATCTGCAGCAGCATGAGTAAAGTAGAATCAAAGAGCACAAACTCTTGTCTTCACTTTTACTGAGCTGAAATCATCCATCAGGTTGTTTCCAGTCCTGCTTCCCAGATTCCTCTTCCCTGCTGCACTAATAAATTTCCTCTCTCTTCTGTATACATGTAGCTCTTTAATAGCTGTTTCTTGATAGAGTGTAGATACATGGCAGAAATCCTTACCCTGAAGTTTTCCTTGCAAAAGTGCCCAGACCTATATTAGCAGCAAGGTAGATATTTTTTTTCCATCTTCTTCTGACCTTAAGTGAGACATTAGTGGTTTTGTAAACCGTGCCAGGTATGCCAGAAACCTTAAGATCAGCTCTCTCCAAACAGTAGCGTGGATCAAGTTCTTCATTCTCTGTCCTGAAACAGGGGCAGCTGCTATCCTCATTGCTACAATGAAGAACATCTGCTGTCTGTTATCTGGAGTCTGAAACCTTAGCTAACAGCTACCCTGCTGAATGTTTTTAATACCTGTAAAATAACACTGATGGACCAGCTGTACTACAGATTAAGGACGAATGCTTGCAAAAAACCAAAGCATCTCCACATGTGTGGGCACCCAAAGAAATATTTCATCTTCACAGAACAGGATGTTTAAAATTAAATACTCAGATCTCCTTTCCTGCCAGCAAATTCTTGTGCAGATACTGTAAAGCTTTTCCTAGCGAGAATTCAGAAATCTAGATTTGTTTTGTGTAAATTTTTTGTTTGCTAATCAGCATATTCTGTTGCAAATCTACCCTGGCTAGAAGACAGCAATCCAACCCTCTCAGGCCATCAAATTACGGTAGCAACAGGAAGTCTTTGTATTTTTAGTCCATTGGAAGCAATGTTGAAATTAATGACATCTCTCCACCACATAAGGCGAAATGCAGAGCACATGACAGGCTTTGTTATCCTATGACAAGATTTGGGATATGTTTCTGATTGTCCCTAGATGAATGTGGAAAAATGACAAAAGAAGTTGAGACTCAAGAAAGTGTAATGACGGAGAAAATGCTCACTTCCCTTTCTCACATTGCTGAAGACAATGAAGGTGGGACAAAAAGATTTTGCAGTCTTGCAGGTTGAGAAGCAACTGTCTTAGACAAACCCTCTGAGCCTTCAAGAACACCATGTGAATTATACAGGAGGTTTTCTAGAGAACAGTTGCTTTGCCAATTTAGCAGTCCCTTTTTCCACCATTCAGAGCAGCAGCTTGTCCCCTGTAATGGTGAAGGTGATGGTGACAGTCAGAAGATAAAAGGTATTGGTTTCCTGCCACCTCAGTATCAAATGCTTTACTCCTACCCAAAGAACACTCCCCACCTGATGCTGATATCAATATTTACACACCAGGCTGGACTTGGAACTCTCCGGTAATTTTTGCAGCACTCCTGCATCCTTGGTGTTTGCATGTAGGCTTGTCACTTTGTCTTAGTCACAGTGGGAGCCCCCTCAAACAGCACAGCCATGTGATATGACCCCAGAAGTTGGTGCTCTGGGTCCTCATCTCTGGAGCACAGATAAGAGTTTCTTCTCTATGTAACTGGTTTCTGGGCTAAATGCTCCAATGAGGGCTGTAATTTCTGGTGTGTGAGCTCCTGGCCTGACAGTGCCATGCTTCTCACTTGGTTCAAAGTTAATTTTACTTACATGACTATCAGATCTCATAACCACAACCCCTGTTCCTTTGGCTTTCCACCTGTGTGTGTATGCAGTGTGGTTTTTAAGAGGGAATAATGCCTTGGCCATCAGAAAGAAGAAACTTTAATAACCTCTGTGGTTATATAATCCTTTCTTTAATTTCCTTTTAAATTAATCTAACCCTGCTTGCTGCAACATATGAAGTGCTCTGCCTAAAAAAAACATCAATGTGATTAGATTACAAGGAACTTCAAAGAAACCCCACCTTTGGCTGTGTGTGAGCTGCTTAGAATTAGTGGAACTATGTGGCAATGGGCAAAAGTCCTACCCCAAGCAGTACTTTCCCTTTGGCTGAAATTCCAGGATGTGCCCAAAACTCCATAGCTACTGTGTGCAGTACAGTCATGTCAGCAGGAAATCTGGGGAACTTAAAAATTGGTCCTGTAATGACATGGCAGCTCTACTCCCTGCAGTTCATGCATAAAATACCGTGATGTCCGAGCCTGGAAGGCTGGGAATGTAACAGGCACCACAACTGCAGCTGGACTGTGATCCTGCTGACACAGGAAGTCAATAAGTGGGGTTCTTCCCCCCAGGATATCAATATCAGCAGAATCCACCTGACAGATGTGAGAACACCTCAGCTTGCCACTGCTATTGCTTCCCCGGAGATCAAGGTCACCATCACTCCTCCCTTCCCCTGGGGCAGTTGCAACAAACAGATGCAATGCTTCACTGGGAACAACCCAGTCAGGAAAAAACTGCAAACCAACCAACCAATGAACAAGACTAAAGGAAGTAGAGGCCATAAAATACCAGTGCAGCACTAGAATGTCAGTTGGCTTCTGATCCAAGCCACCATGCATCTCATTTGGTGGCTTATTTGCTCTAATCTCAGACACCATGCTCAGCATGGCCCTCTGGCCCTGCAAGAGGCACCCCACAGCTGTGCTTTTCATGCTACTGCAGACCCTGGAAATTGTTCCTGCTTGGAATGAGAGGAGGACAGGAGCAGCTTTTGCTGTATGGTGCCTGTCCTGCTTTCCACTGTGTGCTGTTGTGTCAGCAGAGCAGCTGCAGAGGAACGTGGTGGTGGAGGCCAAGGTGTACATATAGGAGAGAGCACACGGGCAAGGTGCAGTGTTTGAAGGTGCATCCCTGTTTGGAACTGGGGTTGTTGTTTGCAGATGGGAAGATGGGAGTTGATGCTTTGGTCTTCTTTTGTATGGTCCATAGTGACATCTAATGGCACGGCACCAGACTGCACCACGTCTGGGCAGAGCTAAGAGGACAAAAAGCTGGGGTTGCCAAACATTTCTCATTTGGCAGGCAGGACAAGGTAAATTCTGTCAGGGGTGAAAACCCATATATACTGTAGTAAACAAAACACTATTTGTAGCCATACTTATATATATATATATGACCTGAATAAAGCTGGGAAATAGTCTAAAGGTAGGAAGTGGTAGAGTTAAGCTGCTTCTTAAAATGTAAAACATTTCACATAATATATTAGGTTAATGAACTATCAGTAAATCTAAACAGTGTGAAAGGAGGAAATCAGGACAATGTACCAGAAAGGAGTCAATCCCAAATATTCTGCACTGTTGCTTCTGACTTTAAGGCAGAGTAGCACATGGTGAACCCAGGGAGAAAGTGGCTTTCCTCCTGCAATCCTTTAGACTTGCAAACTCATGATAAATATAATTTAGCATGAAAAAAAGGTTTAATTTTTGTCTTTAAAATAAGGTTTCTAAAAGGCATATGTATGTTTTTTCAAAGGTTTGTTTTCTTTGTGGGTTTTACACTAGGAAATAGGGTTTCTAGTTATCCTTTTGCTGAAAAGTCTTTATCATTATGATTATAAGGGCAAATATTTTCATGCTGATAAAAGGGGAGAAACAGTACAAGAAAAATCCTTTTTGCACAACATTGAACTCAGCTGCAGAACTTATTGCTACTGGATTCTGTGGAAGCTAAAGTTCACATAGCTAGACAAAAGAAGATCTGGAAAAACCATAAAAGACTGATCCACTGGTGACTGTAAAATGTAGTTGGAGTACATCCATCAGCTCAAGAACTCACAGCTGCTGATTGTTAAAGAATGGGTGTATGAACAGGAGAAAGGAATTTTCTCTGACTGTGCCATTACATAAATTATTTCCCTTACCATTCAGTATTAGTTACTGTCAGAGATGTATTTCTCTAGCTGCACTTTTGGTCTCTCCCCTATGGCTGTGGTAATGGCTGATTTTTGGGTTTTTTGTTACATGAAAGCCCAGTAATAGTTTCCTTTTTTCCCTTGTTTCCCTTTTTTCCCTTCCTCCCCCCCCCCCCTTTTTTTTTCTTTTTTTTTTTTATTTCACTGGAAGCAACAAGCTGAATATAAGCTAGCTTGTTGGGGTTTTTTTTTCCCATGAACTGTAAGTGGGGTGTAATTTTAAAGATAAATTAATTACTGTTGTGACCATGTCACCTTAACCTAATATCCAATATCTTAGATAGTTATTAAATTGGCATATCTGGAAAAGTAATGTTTTGGGTATCCTCAAGCTTCCTTTTACTGGTTATTGATTACTCTACAAAGAAGCTTTTGGCTGAACATCTCCAGCCTTCAGGCAAGGAGCCTTTCTCTCACAAAGCGTTTGGTATCCAGCTGCTGAAGGTGACATTTTTAGACTTTAGTCATTTCTTCATCTCTGAGGAAGGTGTTTAATTATATATAGTTTCACATCCAGGAAGTAGCCTGGGAATTCATAAACTACTCTGTGGTCTCTCTTTGTGGAAGGACAAAGAATGTTATCTTGCCCTTGTGTTGGCTTCTTAAAAGATCCCTCTCCATCTCAGAGGAAAAAACTACATTTGGGGATAAAAGTTATCAGAAACAAGACATACTTTTTTGAAGCTGGGGTAATTAAGTATTGGAACATTTTAAAACCAAAAGGAAGTGACTTGTTAAAGGATTGGAGATAATTTAGATAAATCCTGAATAAGCTGTTGGAGGTCAGTCTGACTGTGATAATAATAGGGAGAAAAAAAAGGAAAAGGAATAAAGTGAGTCGGGACCCTGAGCCACTATTACTTCTCAGGAACAAGACAACACAATTATAATCGATCTTTCTAAGAAAACATCTAGTCGGAGCTTTGTGCAATAAAAAAGATTAGTTGATTGCTAAGATCCGTGAAAGACAGTAGATGGCGCAAAGATGTCAGATAACCTCCCATATTCTCAGGTCCGGGTTACGGATCAAATTCCAGAAGATTTTAGGGTAAACATGCCAAGAAGGAAAGGATCCTAATGTGTTAGAGGAAATGAAAGAAATGCAGTCTATATTTGGCGCCACTTATAGCAGTTTTAAAGTGAATTGTCTGCAAATCCTATCTAGTAAAATACTTTGATTACAGTGTTTTACAAACATAACAAACATTACAACCCCACCAACACCTTTGTAGCTTTTTCCTCTGTTTATTTTTAACTGTTGTATCCTTCAGGTTTGAACTTTCCCCCTCTGCCTTGAGAGGAAAAAAAGCCTTGAGGGCTTTCCAAAATAATTAATAAATTGTCATGCAGTGCTTCTTCCACACCTAGGTTATAGGAAAGGCATGTTTAACTTCTTTCTTTCTGATCCCCCCTAAATCCTTATTCTGTACTCTCTCTCTCTATATATATCCTATAAACACCTCTGTACCTTGGATGCCCTTATTATTATTCTGTTTGGGGTGGGCTGGTCTGTTTCTGGCTCTCCCCATTATAATTTTAATTCTGGAGCTGAGAAACTTCACCTAAAAAATTTAGGTGTGTTTTGGTGGAGCAAGTGAATCCCTATGAGAAGTGATGATGACCAAGCACTTCTGACAAAACCACCTCTGACAACTTTCAGAGCAATTTGGTACTCCCCTCCTTTTTTGGGACATGGGAGTCAGCACTCCAGCCCGTCTCTAGATGGTGGACTTGGGGGTAAGCAGAAGCCTTGACGGTCTGCTCATTGTCTCAAGTACATGGAGCTGGTGAGTTTGCCAGTTATTTTTGGCATGTCTATAGCTCTCCATACAGCTGCTGCCATCTCACAGCCTTACACATAAGTCAGTCTGAAGGACTCCCCAGACTCCCCCAATGATCTCCCACCATTGTGTGGCTGGAATAGAAAAACAACTCAAATGAAGAGAATTAAAAATTTTCTGCCCTAGATCAAAACACTCTCCTCAAATAGATCTTAGCACTTCTTCATACTCTGAAATCACTTATCATCATCACTCTACTCTGATGAGTTTGCAGCAGCTGCTTATGTTACTGCTCTGAGGTAAGAGGCTTCCAGTGAGCTGCAGGGGAGTAGTAGTTGTACTATGTAAAGGGCTTTTCTGGAGTGCAGGAAGGAAAAAAAGAGCGAGCAGATACAGTCATGGGGACTGGTGGAAATCAGGAACAAAGCCATATCTATATAGCAGGCCAGCTTGGTTGGACAAGGTGGAGAGAAAAAATTTTGGTAAGTTGCCTACTTTGGAAAGCTAAGAGTAGGCACTGCCTCAGGGATAGATGGAAGTGCTTCCAGAAAAGGCACCTGCAGAGATTTTGGAGTGTTTAAAACTGAGCCGAGGTAGGGATCAGATGTGAGTATGGCTGTAAAGACCCATAAAGACAGGTTCCTTGCAGAGGCAGGTGGGATGTTGGCAGTTAACAGTAGTTATGGAAGGATGACTAGGCATGCTAGGGATGTTGCTTGCTTACTGAACAGTGGGTGCATTTTAGGGTGGTGGCATCTTAAAAGGAGAGAACAAAAAAGAGACCAGACATTGTAAAGACTGTGTCTGTGCATGAGGAACTATCTGGGAGTGAGAAAATGAGCTTTAAGGATAGCGAATACCCAGGGATGCAGACAGACATGGGAAGGAGAGGGGCTTGAAGAAGGAGTTGTCTACCCAGTGCATTGACAGAGGAGCTGGTTAACTGTCAGAAGCAATCAGAGATGGTTTGTTGAAACAAATTTTATTTGAAAACCAGCAAATTTTCCAATGGAAACATTTTATAATAATGTGCCTGTTTCAACAAGCTTCTGGTGAAATGCCAATGTTTTCTTTCTAGCCCACCTAGAGGAAAACTAAAGTTTCCAGAATTTACGGCTGTTGGACAGCCCTGCTGTCTAGAAACCAACTAGTTCTAACCCAGGCTCCTGCATCCACCTGATAGGGTGGTGCTGTGCAGAGACAAGACTGTAGCCAAAATCATTAGTGCAGGATCATATCTGAGGTGATAAATTTTTGGTTCTCCTTCTTACACAGCTGGTCAGGGAGTCACTGCACCCTGCTCCATTAAGAGAGATAGATGTCTCGCTCAGCATTTGCTGACAGCTGATTGCATGCCCACATGAAAACAACACAAGAATAGGAGTTGTTTAATTGTCAGCATTCTTGATAAAGGGGTCAAACCCACATTAATTTGTTGCAAGTCATCAAAACTATCCACAATTTATTAATTATCTTTATAGTTATCTTTATAAGCATTCAAGTTTTACTTAATTGCCAAGAAACAAATAACCCAGGTGCCCCTTTATATCACAGATTGCATAGGTTTATATAAAAAAAGGCCAGCCAGAAGTTCATTGACAAGGTAATAACTGCCCCTGCTAATCTGTCCCCAGAGAAGCTAATGTTATCCTTCTAGGGAGTTTTGTACCCTGTTGACATAAGCAGCCAGAAATTTTTAAAGCTCCTTAAACATTTGAAGTCAGGAATGATGATGAGTTAATAGCAGAATATGCTAAATCTGGTGAATAATTTTTCTCAGCTTCGAGTGAAAGTACTATGAAATGATCAGAAGTATTTGAAATGCAATTGAATGGAAAGGAGTGGAATAAGAAATGAAATAAAAAAAAATCTACTGCTAAGTGAATGCTAATAAGTAGGTGCATTGAACTTGTGTATGTGAGTTTCGACAATATATTTCCTTTAATACATAATTAAGGTAGCACAAATTAAAAATGAGCAATTAAAAGTTAATGTGCCCAAAACAGACTTGGACTGGCCTCCCCCATCATGTGCCAGGGCCGTATCAGGGAGCGTTTTGTATGACTGCTGGACCTGTTCATCTTTCCTTCATATCAGTTTCTTGGGCAGGGAGAGCTGGCAGAGTGATGGACAGGTCAGGTAACATTGCTGTGACCTGCGAATGGAAGACACTGAGATGTTGTCTTGGTTTAAAAGAGATGTCTGCCAAGGAAGGCGGGAACCCTCCTGGAAAGTGATCCCCTCCCTCCAAATCATTATAACTTCAAAATTACACAGCTTCCAGGCAAAAATATGGGAGAAGCAAAAGCAGTTTTTTACTAGAAAAAAAAAAATATATATATATGTCACAAGACAGAACGACCACCAGCAGAACAGAAACAGAAGTTCCCACCTGTTCCGCAGCTCCCCCCTAGGTGCAGTGACAGCCGCAGCCGGCGCGGGGCGGTGGCGGCTCGGGCGAGGCGGAGCGGCTGCGCTGGATCCGCGGGGCTCTCCGGTGCCAGCCCGGGACATCCGCAGGGCAACGGGGAGGACCGGAGATTTCTGCTTTTTGTAAAACTCACAGGTGGGAGTTGGTCATGGTACCGCGACTGGCAGCAAGTCACAGCGCAGCAGCGTCCCGGGAGCAGATACAGCCCCTCCGCAGCAGCGGGCAATCCCGGGCAGAAAGGGTGACAGCGGGCAGACCCGGGCAGCAAGGTAGAACGCAGCGATGTGCTGGGAACAGGCTCCCGAACCCCGAAACTACTTCATTGGAACGCCAGAGCTATAAGCCACCTTCCTTTGTGCCTTAGTTCACCTAGAAAACCGACCCTCCCCCCTTTTCAGGGTCACTCTTGACAACAGTGGGAAGAAAGTCATGTGAGAAACCTGACCCGCAACAGATCTCACCACCGTTCTTGAGACAGGTATTTCCATGTGCTTTGTGTGAGATACTCACTGATATATTGCAATGAATTAGTGGTTGGGGTGAATAAGTTTATCTGCCAAATGCAGGTTCAAATAATAAATACAGAAATGTCTTCAGCATATTTCTTTCAATAAAGGATTTTACTTCCAGTTGTAATTAGTTTTTTCATCAGAATTGCATGGTTTTGTTTTAAATAGAGCTTGCACTTAGTTTTTCTGAAACAGTTAGAAGGAAATGTGAATAATCTGGCTGTTTGCAACCAATAGTTGCTATACGTAAAAACTGGGAAGTAGACAGAACTACTTTCATTTTAATTACAAGTACACCCATCCTCAGGGAATCAGCTGCTGCTGCCTCTCAAGCACTGGTACAGAACTGCCGAATGAGGGAGGAGAGTAACTAAAGTCCAATGCAGTGTAGTCCAGAAAGACGTCTTGAAACCAGCACTTTGGTGAAAAAAAATAAGAAAAGGGCAACCACTGCTGGCAATTCAGTTCAAAGTGAGCTGTCTTAGCAAAGGAAAATGGCTAAAATGTCACATTTTGCGTAAGTGATCAGATAGTTAATTGTTCCTTTTGGACTTCAAAAGAAATCTGTATTTTGAGAACTGATGGAAGTAGATTGTGGAAATGCTTTCTGCAGAAGACGGGTAGGTAACAGGGAGGCTTCATACAATAAACAGACTTGCTAGGGAACAAGTCAGAATAAGCCTGCCTATTGCAGTGGAAGGTTTGGTACAAAACTGAAGCCAGGGCAACACTAAATTCAGTCAGGGAGAAGATTTATAAGAACAACAGAATTATCTGGCTTATCTACTCATAAATATGGGCCCACACACAACTGAATTTAGTATTGTGTACTTAAAATATAACATATACTGATATTAAGTTAAATGAAAAAACACAAAAATTAAAAAATAAAGTGAAAAAAATGAAATTAAATGAAATTAGGTGCAGTGAAATGAGCTACAACTTCATGAAATGATAGAAATCTCAAGGTTTCATTTTCTTCCATGGAAATGAAGAATTCCATTTCATGAAAGTAAATGAAATCTTAAAAACAGTGAACAAAGTGAAACAAACACATTGGAAGGGACACATATGAGGAAATCAAATGCAAGTGAAAAAAGAAAAGGAAAATTTGGAAATGGAGTGAATATAGAGACATAGATTGGGATGAAATGAGGTGCAGTGAAAAGGACCGAAACTTGCAGAAAATTATACCCACTGAAATCTCAAAATCAGGGACTGAATTGTACTGAATAAACATGGGAAGAAATATGATTAAATGTAAAAATACAAACAGAAAATTCTGAAAAGAAGTGAAAAAAAAAAAATATGGAACTGTGCGGTTCCAAGGAGCAAGGTGTGAAGGGAGAAATGTTGGGGCAGTGCCATGCTTGCCTTGCCATGCCTTTTGTAGTTGCAGTGTCCCTGGAGCTCTGGGCTGTGTTGGTTTCTCAACCCTAATCCTAAGCGTAAGCCTAACCTTGAGCAGAGCAGTAAAAGCTTTTGCCTGGGTGACCAGCACATGGATTGTGCCAAGAAGAAAGGTGTGGAGGAAACAGTCTTTGGGCAGTGATGTGTCCTTTGCGCTAAATGAAATGGACAGAAATCTGCAAAAAAGATACTCATTGAAATATCGATATCAGGGAACAAAGACAAATGAAGAGACAGGATAAGAAAGTGATGAAATGAAATCCTACAAAAAACAGAGAAAATTCTGAAATGTACTGAAAACACTAAAATGCCATAGGAGAACATGAAGTGCAGGGAAATGGATCAAACCTTGAACTGTTACTCATTGAAATCACAAGATTTCATTCCCTTTCATGAAATAATTCTTCCTTTCAGGAAGGGAAATGAAATCTTGTGATTTCCATGAGGATCAATAGGGTAAACTTGGATCCATTTCCCTGCACTTCATGTCAACTGGTTCGCTTTTATGGTTTTCAATTCGTTACAGATTTGTCTCTTCTTTTTATAGCAATTCATTCCCCATTTTCATCTCCTGTCTCTTTGTTTACCTTTCTTCCCTGATTTGGGGATCTCAATGGGAATAATTTTGGCAAGTTTCAGTCCTTTTCACTCCACCTCTTTTCATCTCAGTATGTTTGGCTGAAGTCACTCTATTTCCAAATTCTCAGGTTTTTTTCAAGTGTTGCATTTGATCACATTTCTCTTCCAGATTGTTTGTTCCACTTTGTTCTGTGATTTCAAGATTTCATTCCCTCTCCTGAAAGGAAGAATTTTGTTTCGGGAAAGGGAGTGAAATCTTGCAATTCCATTGAGGGTCAATTTGGCAAGCTTGGGTCCATTTCCCTGCACTTCATGTCATCTCATTTGCTTTTACGGTTTTCACTTTTTTTTTCCCCCAGAATTTTCTCTTCATTTTATAGTGATTCAACCCTTGATTTCCTTTACTTCTCTCACTGTTTACCTTTCTTCCCTGATTTGGGGATCTCAATAGGAATAATTTTGGCAAGTTTCAGTCCTTTTCACTGCACCTCTTTTCATCTCAGTATGTTTGGTGGAAGTCACTCCATTTCCAAATTCTCTGTTTTTTTTCAGTTGTGTTGCATTTGATCATGTTTCTCTCCAGAGTGTTAGTTCCATTTTGTTCTCTGATTTCCTTTCAGGAAAGGGAATGAAATCTTACAATTTCAATGATGATCAAATGGGCAAGCTTCGGTCCATTTCTCTGCACTTCATGTCATCCCATTGGCTTTTCTTGTTTTCACTTCCTTTCAGAATTTTTTTTTTTCAATTTGCATTTCACCTGTTTCTTCTCTGTCTCCTTGTGTACCTTTCTTCTGTTATTTAGGGATTTCAATGAGAATAATTTTGGCAAGTTTTGGTTCTTTTTAGCTTCAGAGCGATAATGGGCTCAAATAAAATCATTCAACTAGTTTGGTTTCCAGTTAAGTGCAGTAAGTGAAAAGAATCTAAGCCTAATTATATCAGCAGTGTCTTATAAAATTATTCAATTCTCATAAAAACACATTCATTAGAATTTTATCTTTGGGACTGGGCAGTATTCTTGGTCCAATTCCATCACAACTTCTTTTTAAAATCAGACAGCCTGAATCTTTCTCAAACCTCCCAGTCTTCAGTATGAAGAACTGCAGGTAGATCTGCCCTCTCAGGATACAAGATTCATGTCATGTGTCATCTGTAATCTGATTTTTCCTTTTAGGTGTTAGCAATACAGTTGAAAAGACCTTTTCTGATAAAAAAAAAGTTTGATCAGAAAGTACTGTAAACATCTCCAGAGTTATATAATAATACTATTTTCCTCTGTATCTTTACATACAAATTCACCAATACCATGTTACTAGCTTAATTCCAATTTTTTCTATGTTCCAGACTAGGTTCTCATAAATTAAAAAGGTATATATTCAGTTTATATATATTCCACAATGTGTTAGCATTCTGTATTTCCTATAAACATGGAGAAACTTTGCTGTGATTATGTAAGATTACACAAGCATCAAGGCAGAGTTCATCATGAGGTATTTCAAGTATGCTGTATATTCATCAAATGGTGAAGATCTGATCCACAAAATCTCTGCCCTTGGTTAGATTCCAAAGTCATCTGGGCACAGTCCTACTCAGCCTCATGCCAATGTCTCCAAATTTAACTGCTTTGGCAATGAAATTGGACTAAATGACCTCCTGGGCCTTCTCCAACTGCAGGCTCATTGTGTTTCTGTGATACAGTGTGAGCAAAGGTGGCTAAAATCTCCTCTATTGAATTGGCTCAAATATCTGTCATTAAAAAGGCTGAGCCACTGCTCCCATGTTGCTGCTACCTGGCAGTTTCAGCAGTTGAACTGTTGAACAAAGGTCTCCCTTTTGATGCTAAGAACCAAGTATATGACTGGAGATCTGCTTCTGATTGGATTGCAACTCCACCCAACATTGTCAGGAGTCAGGACTCAGCTCTTCTGCTCCTTACTTGTCCCATCCTGCAGTGATCTGAGCTTTTTGCAGGGCCCTGTGTTGAATGACAAACAACAAGGTCAAATTTCTGCTCCTTAGCCCAATGATGAGGTTCAGCTCAGCTACCTATGAAAGTAAGACAAGAGCAGGCTGGTGGTAGTTGTTGTTTCCATTCTGCTACATTTGTGTAATTTAGATAATAAATAATGATAACATTTCCTGTAGAGGAAAATTTTTATGCTATTTTACTCTTTTATGTGTGGAGAAGAAAATAAAACTGGATAAAACCCATATGAATTATACCATGCTTATTAAAGCTCCAACTAAGTCAAGGCTTCAGTCATGACTTCAGTAATTAAGTACTAATCATAATGGCCATAAAAAGGAAGGAAGAAACTGTTTTCCCAACCATTTTTGCACATACTTGAAAGTGACAAGATCATTTTTCTCAGATTCGAATAAAAATTTTAGCCTCTGGCAACAAATCAAATTCTTAGCCTGAAAGGCTTTGGAATGATTGACAGAATTGTCATGATCCATTCTTCATAAAATAATATGAAACAGTACTCACAGGCCCTATAAGTACATCCACCTAGAGCAGGCTCAACCTCTCTATTTTCAAGTATAACTGTCAGCTAAGCAAACAGAACAGAGAAATAAAAGCCTGAAAACTGATCCTTTCACCAACTGTAACCTGAGAATGAGCTTAACTGTGTACGTCAAACATTGCATAATAGAGCATATATTGACGCTTAAGCAATATTTTAGACAAAATATTTTATTTATGCCTTACAGGATAAATATTGATTCTGGCTAGACTGCTGTGACATGAGGCCAAGTTCAAATGAAGACTTTAAAGAACATGGATCATAGAACAGACCAAAGTANGCTATAAGAGATGATGTTATCCTAACAAGCTTTCCTAAATCAGATCTGTTTTCTTGCTGCACAAAGGGAGTTGTCATAATAATGCTGATAATCAGAACAGGCATAACAGTAGCAATAATAGTACCAGCAATAACAAAACCAATCATACTAATAGTAATTACTACTAATAATGTAATTATGATGTTGCATTTACAACTATGAAATATTTATTATTACATGTTTTATCTGAGATGAATGAGAAAGGACAGTGACCTTCTTACTTGCAAATTAAAAACAAATCCATCATAAACTTTGGTGTAAAGCTGTCTAATTTCTTTTCATGTGTATTACTGTATGTTGTAGACTTTTCCCTTCCTATAAACTATATCCTGCATAGAGGGATGTGGATAATGCTTCCTGAGAAATAAAAAAAATCCTTCTTGCATTAAATCTTACAGTGCCAATAGGGGTTCTTTGTAATAGGTCTTAGTGACCAGAGGAAGCTTTTAGAGGAAAAGCATAGTTTGGAAATGGAGGAAGTGTACAAAGGGCACTTAGTAGCAAGCGCTCCATGTTAAAATATGATGTGTGTTGTAAAACTTGAGAGATACAACAGAGCTCTTAAAGCAATTGTTTCTTCAACTCTATTCATGATACATAGGGGACAAAAGTTGAAGTTCCAGATACGTGTAGTAATATTTGGACTACAGCTGCATTTATAGTATGTACAGTATATATCAGGTATTAATGGTAAATGTAAGACCTTTGGCACACCGAGAAGTTGTTTATTTATTGAACATTATTATAATTAATCACATACAAAGGAATCTAACAGCACTGCTTCACTTTATGCCTTCCTGTTAGAACATTCAATTTCCCCTTTTATTAATGATTTCATCAGTGTTTTTAGAGTAGTGAAGTGTATTTTACACCTAGAGACCTCTAAAAACTATCAGTTCAGGTAACAGAAAGACTTGTAGCAGCCCCTGATGCTCTGAGGTCAGTGTGCTGGCCTAGAGGACACCTCTGCCTTCTCTGGGAGTGAAGGACATCTCTGCAGCCTTAGGAACCTGACCGGAACTTGACAGTGCTCATGGAGTGACTGAGTGACTGAGTGACTCATGGACAATGCTCATACAATGGCTGAGCAGCATCATTTTCCTCAAGACCAGGATTAAAGATTCTGAGACAGAATTTTTTCCCCTGCTGCTGCAGACAAAGGTGGCTCTGAGCCTGAGTATAGGAACTCTGTCTTACCTGTGGTCCCAGGAAGGCTTTTATCCTGCTGGTTCCTTTCAGACAAGGGGAGAGTGAGCCTGCCATGCATTTATGCAAGTATTCTTCTGCAATAGTTGTTTCCCCACATAACAGATGACAGGTTTTGCTACCTGCTCTTTTCAGGTGTTGCACCAATATTTCTGTGGAGTAAATAAAGTTTACAAATCAATTGACTAAAGATTCAATACTCATAAAAATACATATGCTTTTTAATACAAGAGCACTTTGATATATATAAAATGTCTTGTCTCTCATGGGGGCATTTCTTCAGAGCATCTCTTTATCCCTCTCTTCAAAGTTACATTTTTTGTTTATACCTCACCCTGCAATTCTCCAACCTGATAGTATCCACGTTTGGGGAAAAGAATATTTTTTGCATTTCTTCCTCTTTCACAGTGTGTTTTTACTTGGTATGTGTCACTCTAGCTGGAGATCACTTTACTTTTACCCAAGTCAACAGCTACTAAAGGTTAGCAAGAACTCAGCTGAGAAGAGAGTCAGTTAAGACATAATTAGTGAAACATTTTCCCATTTAGTGATACAATCTGGTCTGTGTATAAGAAGGTCTTCATTAAGGAGCTGCGTTTTTGAACCTGAAATTCTTTGTATCATATAGGAATCATTCTTATCTGTGTCTCTTCCAGGTAAAATCCATTCAAAACCTTAAACTTTAAATATGTCATCAGTTCATTGAAGAAAAGGGTGATCCAACAAAGCTAGTCATAATGGCCTCTGGTCAGTGGTCTCACTCCTTCCTGAGGCATTGAAGAACCCCAGTTACCAAGCAGCTTCTGCTGCTGGTCATGAGACAGAGACTAAGTGTGTGAACAGCACTGGAATTAATGAGGAGTGAAAAATAATATACTAACTTGGCACTCTACAATAGCAGGAACATTTTTGTAGTCTTGTTGCACTGACTTTTAGATCTCAGCAATTCTGATGCAGTCTGCACCTACAGCTGTAATAAAATTGGTATATAAAATGGGAAACACAATTTTTAAGCCATAAGCTGAGGAAGACAGATTGACAGGTGTGAGATACCTGTATTCAGACTTGAA
>VZTZ01008604.1:814587-862136 GCA_013400955.1 Drymodes brunneopygia | reverse complement strand
CCTGTCTTTTAAACCAAAACAAGTGTAAAGACCAAATCCTTGAATTTTACAGAAGAGAAGTGCCATGAAGTAGATTATTTCACACTGTTGTGCCTGAAACATCATCTTTGCTGCAAGATCTGCCTGAGCTTCAAACCTGCAGAAAGAGATACAAAGTAAAAAAAAAACAAACCCAGAAATGTGCTTTTTTTTTACCTACACACATTTTTTAGTATAATGAAACAGTATTAAAAATTGAACTATATCATTGATTCCTCCTAGTCAGTATGCAAAGATACAATAGCTGTACTACTCCTTGTAAAAAACAATATAGATAGTAACTCTTCTATTCAATCTGGAGATCAGTTTCTGGTCCTAAATACATTATGTTGTGAAATAATAAATTCTTCTAGCTATGGAAACTGTCACCAATTGTCCATTCGATTTTCTTTACTATACAAATCAGTTACTGCCACCAAATTATGCAGTACAGAAAAAAGAAGCAACAAAGTCTTCTTTCAGTTCATTTGCTGAGTGAACAGGGATCTGCAATAAAGTCTTACAATAAAATAAGAAAACAGCCTAAATAAAGCACAGAACAAGGAAATGATGCTTTTTTCTGGCAGGTTTTGCCAGATAACGTGACAAATTTAGAAACTTTACACTGTTGTATCTCCACACTTCCCCACTCTTGTATGAAAAACAGAGGGTATGACAGTAGTCAAAACCAAGTGTAAATAAATAATTACATAAGCATAAGAACTGTTCCATAGTAAGTTATTCAGTACTTTTGAACGTATTTCCCTTCACAGTGAAATGAAAAGAGCCAGTGTTTTTCTTTGCTTGATGCTGGATGAAGGTATTTAGTCCCTCACTGCACGACTGCTGAACACGTTTAATGAGAGGAGTCTCCTTTTCCCCTCTGCCCTGATCCCAAAGATCCTGCTCTCCTGCAGCTGTCACCTCTGCACTTTGCTGTTTCCTACTACACATGCGTACCAGGCCAAGGAGGCTTTTGGAGAGGACACTGGAGATCATTGGCACTCACAAAACTGTGATCAAAACACCTGGATATTGCCCAGACATTTAGAGCTTGGTGTGTCACAAACAACAATTTCTGCTGCCCACTATTTTGTAGGGGAACTCTGCTCAGGTGTCCTGTGCTCCCTATCCCGGCTTGCCTTAGGCACTGCTGTTTGCAGACAAGCATCAGCTGCTTTCTTGTTCAGAAAGTGACCACCAAATGCACTCTGTGACAATGAAAGAAATAACTTGCTATGAAACATCTCAAACCTGTATTCAAAGTGCCACAATTAAATATGTAAGGTGCCAGAAGTAACATTTGCTATAAGCCTATGATGCGTAAAAGTCTTACATATTTCCGTTTGGTCATGTTTATATCTTGGAGGAGGATAAGGCAGCAGTAGCTTCATCAAAGTCTAAAATTCCTCTGACATTAGGAAGAACATGTTCAGAAGAGTTGAATGGTTCAATGATCCCTTCACTTGTTGCTTTCCCTCCTAGGAAATGAGGTGCTACTATGGTTCATGTAGATATGTTTTTTAATTCAGTTCAGAGATAATGGACACAAGCAGGTAAAAAGATCCTTGCCCCCTCTCTGTAATCATCTGCACTAGACTGGACTCACCAGATTGTTCAGTTTCTGTAAAACAAGGTCTGTAAGAAGAAAATTCCTCTACTAAATCAGCTGATTAATGGATGGAAAAAAACCAAAACTAAAACCAGCTCCAAGCTGGTAGCACTTCACTGTGCTGAAAATCACTTTTTTGTTTTTTTTTTTCACCAAACAGAATAACCAGTTCTAAGATTCTGTCTCCCTTGTTAATATTCTGACTTTATTCAATCTGTTCATATCTACTAGATTTTACAGAAACTGAGATATGCAGAATACCCAGAATCTTTAAATTTGTAACTGCAACAGTTCCTGGATCTATAATTTTAGAACTGACTGGCTGAGGGCTGGGAAGGGATGGCCCAAGACATGAGCTGTACCCTAGATTCCAGGGAATAAGCTGTGCACTTGCAAAAATGCAGTAATTCCTACTGGAATGCTCCAGTAGGAAAAGATGCTGTGATTTCTATGAAGTGGAGGTAGGCAGGGAAGAAAGAGCAAAGACAGAGCAAAAAATAGTTAAGTGCTAATACAAAGCCTCACAAATGAGGGGTTCACTTAGGAATTGAGTGTGATCATATAGAAACATATTTTTCTATTAGTGACCTCTGGAACATCTCAGCACTAAGTGGTGCTGGTGTACAACAAAAGAGGGAGCCTTGCGCTTCTGTAAAATAGGAAGCAAGGCTGTGCTCCCTCTTCATACATCATCAGGCAATAACAGGATGGAAAGATTGCAGCATCTGAGACACAGATGTCTGTGCAGGCCTAATAGTTACTGTCAGAGCTCCTTTAAGGTGAATTTAAATGAACTAATCTGAGATTCTGAATGACGCAACTTCATGCCCAATCTAACACTGAAAAAGAGGCCCTGATGGTGGAGCACAAGTCAGTGATGAGGAAACAAGATTGAATATAGAGTTAGTCTTCGCTAGGAGAGGGGGGCAGGTCGGGCTGACTGAGATCCAGAGGAACAAAAAGTGCATTTTTCATTTTAAGAGTATTCCAAATTTCTCAGGTGAACACAGCACAGTCTGCCTGGGAGCTGACAGCAACAGCACCCTCATGATCCACTCCCATGCACAACAAACTACGGCAGTGTCAAGTCCCTAAAGGTTGTGGAATGTTCCAAGCATGGAGCACATAAAGCTGTCAGGTAAGGTTGTCACAAATCATTCAGGTAAGGTTGTCACAAATCATTCAGCTCTCAGCTAGGAAGCTGAGGGGAGTTGGCACTGGAAAGAGACCATGATGGTCTGTGCCAGCTCAACATGCTTTCCTAAGCTGAGACTGAAAGCAACTGCCATGACAATAAGGATTAGGCAGGCAGCTGATATATTTGGCATGCGTATCTATGCATATCAGGGTGCTAACGAGGCCCCTTCTTTGCTGGAATTGCTGAGGGTCGGAACAGACCATGTAAAAACACACCCTGTTCTCTATCAGCACCATTAACAAGGGGAGTCAATAGTTAAAGTATCTTGCTACTGGCAGCCAAAATCCAGATTAAAGTCTGCATTCATAAAGCCACCAACAACTTGTCTAAGGTAAAGGAAAAAAAAAAGACTTTGTATACAAATGGTTCATTTTCTTCTGCATCAGTAGATGGTGCTATTCATATTCTCTCAGAGGTTACTTCTAAGCACAGTGCTTTCATGCCCAGGGGTGAAATCTCTAAGTGCTTTTTCCACACACCCTTCTTCATCTCCTTAAATTGCCAGACCTTCTTCCCTCTAAAGTGGCTGGACAGTAATCATATTAGTGCTCAATGGGTTCAGTCAGGAACTTTAGAATTATCTGTCATGGTAAATAACCAAAGGAGGCAGAGAACATGTAGGATTTCTATGCCTTTCTGGAAGGCTACCACTCAGTAAACATTAATGTGATCCTTCTTTTGTAAGTGCTTCTGAAGGCATCTCACCATGCTTCTGTCCATGGCTGTCCTGAGCAGCACAGTGACACCACCTCTCAAGTCCTTGGGGGTGCACAGTGTTTACAGCCAGCATATAAATTTGACACATTGGAGGTGCATGAAAACCACCCTGCAAACCCCTATAACACCACTTACTCCTATTAGGTGGCTCAGAATCCTAAACAGGGCAAAAAGTCACATTCAGATAAAATTTCCAAGTGCAGAATGAGAGAGGACACATCCTTGGAAAGCAGCGCAAACACCATCCCATTTTCTGATACTCAAAACAGAGACATGCATGATCTATCCAGCAGCAAAACCAGCTGTCCCCTTCTCCACAGGCAGGCACAAATGCCCTTTCCTTACTCTGGAAATGGAGCATCTGGGCATTTGTTCCATTGCATTCACTGTAACTCAGGTAGGTGATGGAATATCACGCGGTCTGTGAATAGGCTCGGAGGCATGACGAAAGAGAATCAATTTCGGGGATAATAGGAAGAAAATAACTCCAAATATACATACACATAAATCAAGGAAGCTGGCACACTTACATAAAAGTGCTGTAAATTATGCAGTACTGAGCAGAACTCTGTCCTTTCCAAGTTGCCTTTTAAGTCTATAGACTTCTATAAACAGCCTTCTTTATTTTTATGGCTTCCTTGTGAGTCTGGCTCTAGAAGTTGCTCTAAGGACAATGTGTTGTGTGAAGTGATGTAAATTTATTAAGAATATTGCAAAATGCAGCCAGCCCAGAACAGCAGTGGTAAGACCACAAACCACAAAAAGTGGCACTGACACCACTGAGGTAGCAATACACTGCAGTACTTGTCCATGAGTTTCTCAGCGGGGGGGAACAAACTAATAAACAAAATGAGCCAAAAATTTCACCCCCACCCAAAAAAATCCCCAAATGTCAAGGGGGTATCTTTAACCTTTACTGCTGCCTTAATTCCAAAGCAGACCTGGTCAGGACGTGTTATTCCTCAGAGCCCTGAGACTGAGTCTTGAAATCTCTAGCCCTGAAGGCAACCCACAGTACAGAGAGAATTTAGACTTCCTCAAGAATTAGCTTCCCAACAGCTGCTCCCTTTTTAAACCCAGAAAAGCCCCCCCACACCCTTTTTTGTTTTGTTTTGTTTATTTGTTGTTACTATTTTGCTTTTGTGTAGAACCTGTTCATTATCTGTTGCCCCTGCCCTGGCACAGTCCTTGTGTAAGGAGTCAGTTTTGCCCTTGCAGCAGGACTCCCAAAGATTTCAGGAAGGATGCTGTCCAAGAGCTCCACCACAGAGCTTAGCACCATCATCTGAGGCTCAGTGCCTCTGGCTACTTCAATGAAGCACGGCTCACATAATGGGGCCTTTGTTATCTATCGTTTACTGAAATGATAGCATTCTGCTCTGTGTTTTTCACCCACATGTCTTTCTTTGTTTGTTACCTCTTTCCCATCTCAAATTTTGCCTCTCTTTTCCCTGCAGTATTGCCCAGTTGTCCTTTCCAGCGAGACTCATGATTCAGTTCAACCTTTGATGTAACAGAGTCATTGTTAAACTCAAGTATCCACAACCCGAGGAATTTCCTGAGAGCAAAGGAATTCAGCTTCAAAATGTGCTGCTGAAAAGCATGCACAGAGATTTTGGAACTCACTGTCTCAGTCTGCATTTTCACAATTTCTTTCTGAGCTAGAACATTTGCCTTGAGAAAGCGCTGAATATGGCATGAAGATAAATACAGCTTTGGCACTCAGTGCACTCTGCTTTTTCATTTGTTATTCTAATGAAGCAGCACAAACCCCAGTATTTTTCTGATAGAAGCCATGTATCTGATAGCCCAGAAAATCCCTTCCTGTACCTTGAACAACTCTCTCAGAAATGCCACCCTGCTGTGGTAAACTGAATTATATATCTTGACCTGATGTTTACTGAACATATATACTGGTTTGTTTTCACTCCATGCTCTGCTCTCTCTCGATAAGACATGCTTTGAACAGAGAAGGGAAGAGAAAATGGTAACAAAAGAGTATGAGAATTTACTGGCACTGGGAAGATTCTAGCTCCTGCTGAGGGCATGGGATAGGTTCGTTTCTTAAAGGTGGAAAGATAAGTACAGAACAGAGCTGACCTGGAAGAAAGAAAAGCTCTCCAAATTAACACAAATGTCTGCTGGAAGGATCTGATGCTCTGGCTGCTCAGCTTATCATCATAAGAAAGTCTTTGCACAGGACAGATGGATGTATTTACCATTTTAAAATCCTCTAATTAAATCTTAGTTAGGGTAAAGCTAGCAGAAAAGTCATTATGCTTGCCAGAAATCACAGGCATTGGATGTAAAGCAACGCAGGTATTGATTCCACTCCAGGATAACAAACATCTTCATCTCTGAGCTACATACAGCAAGGCAGCTGCCAATTAATTGTGTGGTGGTGCGGGAAGGGCAGGATATGGCTGATCTGTACAAAATAACCCTGAAGTGAGACAGGATCTCTTTGACCACTCAAGAAACTAGCTGGCTCTAAGAAATGCTAGTTTCATAGGTGACACCTCACTACTTGGTCAGCATTTTCTAAGTTTAAAGGATTTGCCAGCACTCCCATCAACCTTCTATTGGGAGACATCAGTGACATTCTGCTAAAGGCTCGTGCATGCAGCCAAGCCTCTGCTCTTTTTCCTATTAAGGCTGTCAGGTCTCTCATCTGAGGTAAGACAACCTTGCCCAATTGTCTCCCATCACATGCTTCACTGCCATAAGAGCTTTCCTCTGTGAGTCAGTGCAGGGGAGACACTCCAGCTCTGCTCTGCAGCTAGGGAAGCAAGACATGCCAGAAAAGACTGTGCTCAAAATGCAGCCTGCTCACAGCAAACTGCCAGCAACTGTTCAGCCCAGGGTGAGTCCCTCTCCCACTGCAGGACCAGGATGCTCAAAGCAGCAGGTGCCACATCAGAAAAGCAGAGACATAAAAGGATGGTACTGCAAGTACTGCCAGCCACACATTAGCAAAATGCCTGGTACCAGTGCTCTGCTCCCTCCTTTGCCTCTCCAAACCTGAAATTTAACCATCTAAATCATCTGGATGACATCTTTAAAAACACTGGCATCAAAGTGAGAAGTACAGGTAGTATTTCATAGTTACTTTGTCAGGCTCTCTACAGCCACAGGGAAATATTACTGGGCTGATACATAAGTCATGTTATAAACCACAAGCCTGTTAGGCAGGGTAGGAACTGCCTCACTCCAGGAGTTGTAGAAGTACTAGTAAAATGCCCTTCCTGAAAACTTGCACACATTTATCTATACATGCATTAAACCTTCAGATTTCTCTAGTGCTAAATTAGACATGAATTATTGCTCTCAGCAAGCCATTGGAGACCTGAACTTGCAAATGCAGTAATGCTCAAGGGAAATGCAGAGCCAAGACTCTGCATATATGCCATAGATCTGTCTGCACAAAGAGAAAAAAGTAACTCCAGTGTGTGAAGGAAACTGTGTGTAATTACCTGCACTCACCAGAAGCCAGCCTGCATTCCTCACTGGGTATAACAGCTTTAAACAACCTCTCAGAGCTGCTGCTGGGTAAGGTGTGCATTCTAATACAAGGGTAGGTGTATGATCATGCTCTGTATGGTGCACAGTATTTATTGATTTCACTTTATGAAGAGTTTTGATGTGTTTCAAAGATGGTCCTGTAATAATATCAGGTTTTAAAAATCATTTCAGTACAGATTCTTTTTTGTGTTGCTTGTCTCTGGGTTTCATTGCCTAAAATAAGCAGGCACATTAAAATACAGAACTCCATTATATGATAGCAGGGAAAAAATTTAGCTTCAAGTCACAGCATTAGTGAATGAATCATGCACCCAATTATACATTTAACCAATGACATAGGAAAATTGGTGAGGCCTCAGAGCTTTTTCCTCCCAACTGAAAAAAAAATAAGCTACAAAGAGTTTCTTTAAAAGAACCTCCTTAGCCTCCAGTTATGGAGAAAGAAACTCTGGGTTTTGATGTCAATATTGCATGCTTGTTCAACAGTGTTACCAGTGCAAACTTTTGATGTGTACTGGAAGTTAACGATGTTAAAAGAAAACCAGCCATGTACATGTGGAGAAGATCCCAGCTTTTCTTTGCACGTCACAGTTTTGCTATTGCTACAGAGCTGAGCACCACTCCAGGAAAACCAGTGCAAAGCACATCAGAACCTGTCATCTCTGTGTGATCCAGTGACCCTCTGTGAACTGTCTGTCCCATGACGTAGTCATGATGTGCATGGTTTCAAACACAGAACAAAAGAATTCAGTAGGAGAAAGCCGCAAACAAGAATGGTCAGCCTTTACCACATTTTTTATCTCCCCCAGTAGCTGAAAAACCCAGCTTTGTGACTGTTCAGCTAAAATGGATAATTGTTTTCAAAACTGATTTACTCCTAATTTACACTCTTCTCTAAATTTTAGCATGATGCTCTAACTCATAAAAAATGTTTCACTTCAAGTAAAGGGTAGAGCAATGTATGAAACTGATGCTTTATCCAGAATGCCTGAGTCACAGCAAAGATGAACAGTTTTAAGCATGCATTTATTTATGTACTGAGAAGAAAATAAAGCTCTGTGCACAAAGATCAAATACTAACACCAATGCTATTCTCTTGCTTGTTTCACTTTGCTTTCAAGCTTCAGGCATGCTGGTGCTTTTTTTGTTCCCTCACTGAGGTGAGGGTACAGCCTCAATCCACCTCCCTTTTCCTCTCTACCCCCCTATAGTACTTAATAACATGCTACCTCTTTATTAGGGAGGTGTAGGAAAGGTTGGAAAATGGCTTGATCTACCTGTCTCCTTTGCTTGAAGGGACTGCCATCAGGGTCCTGAGCTCCACTGAGAAGAATCCTCCTTTTCATCAGCTGCAGAACAAGACCTACGGAGTATTCTATGAACTACATAGCTATGGCACACTTTCTGCTGAAATGACAGCCAGTTTTAAAGATGGAAACACCAGCTATTTCTGCAGGGCTCACACAGAGGGATAGCACTGATGGCTGCTTTGAAGTCATTCACCTCCCATCTCAGTCACAGTGTCTTTGCTCCCCCTGGCCATATCTGGCATGGAGAACTGAACCTACACATGTGTACATCAGTGGTGGTGCAGAAGGATGTACATTTTATTTCATACATCAGTTACATCAGTATCTGAACAGAAACCTCTAAATAGCAACCAAATCACACGATCGGCTATCACCTTTAAATATTAAGTAATTTTGTTCTTTACATTATGAAAAGAGAAAATCCATGCATGCAAATATTTCTTCATCCCTGGACAGTGCTACAAATAAAGCACTGACTAAGCAACCCAGCAAGAATTTACTGGGACCAATAATAGCACACAGAGCAACTCTTTCTTAATCATCAGCTGTGGAAGTGGGAGCTGCACACACACAATAAAGAAGACAGAAAGTACTCCTGAGGAGCATGTTTCATAAAAAACACGCTTCTTAACCAGTCAAACTCAGAATAAGTGTTATTAAGGACAGAACATGAATAGAAAGAACTGTAGTAGCCTAGATCATAAACAAAACGAAAATTGAAGTCATGGGATTATTCTACTAGCTCAAGGTAGCCACAACAGAGCTTGCTTAGAGCCTATCAGTGTTTTGGCAATGCCAGACTTCTGAAAGAATATGGTCTTTTTAACCAGGAGGCTCAGTGAAATGTGCCGTGACATTTCTCTTGGGAAAATTCTCTTGGAAAAATTTGTCATAGAATCATGGAATGGTTTGGTTTGGAAGGAACATTAAAGATCATCTGGTTCCAAACCAAAGTCCTCCCTTTGCAGCTGCAGCATTTGTGCATGACAGAGCAAGGCCACCCACAATACCTAAAGGGGCCCATGACTGAATGTTTCAGCCATAACACAAAGACCTAAGTCTGCCCATGCCCTGCCTCCTTCACACAGACACTTTAATCCAAGACTCTCATGCCCAAAGAAAACTCCTGGAACAGTACCAACTTTGGCCTCTGAGAAACACCAAAAGGTACATGCCAGTGTAGGACAGCCACTTCATAGGCTTTCAACATTTTGTGGGACAGGACAGCCATTTCCCATGCACCTGTGTTCTTACTTTCTGTAAATGCTAACAAGTCTCTGACAGTTTAAACTACAATAGAAGCAGCACACGCTGTGCTGTGCCCAAATGTGCTGCTCAACAGGAAGTAGTAAGAAAACCATGTTTTAACAGCCGTGAATGTGGCAAGATGAGTGCTTTTATCTGCTTACCAGAAACTTCTTTAAATAGGGATGCAACCACAGCACTGTTAAGCTGAAAGGTTCAGTAGTTAAGTAATTCAGTTCAAATTCATTACTCCAATGCATCACTGACACTTTTTAAGGCTTAGCTTAACTTCACAGTTATTATTTCAAATCTTTCTCTTAACCTACACACACACAAATTAGATCTAAGCAGTCATTAAGCTGCACTGCAGAGATAGCTTGACTTACTGATAAATATTTGCAATCACAGATTAAGTTGTGGCAGGCTCATGTTTTTTTCATTTCCATGTCACTGTTTCTGACTTGGCAGATGTGCATGACCTGCACTTGACTCCCGGTTCAGTGATGCTTCTACTGCCCTCTGGCAACTGTGTCACGGGAGGGAAACAGTGTCCCTCTGGATAAAATGCAGGAAGGATTTTAAGAGGAGAAAACCATGCAGTTCAAGTATTTTCACCTGCAATGCCAGGGCAAAGGGAGGTGGGAGCATTCACATACACACTAGAGTCCAGCTTCTAAGAACCCTCAACAAGACAGCCTAGACTAGGTCTCCATCAGATTTTAAAGAGCTCAGAACTTTTCTTGTGCCCAGAAGGACAGGCCAACATGAGCCATGCTGTGATAATACAGGCTTCAAAAAGGGGTGGAAGAGACAGAGTTCAAATGCAGAGACAGCACCCTGAGTTACAACAATTCATTATCTGCAATATCAGCCACTCTGCAGAGCACAAGAGTTGTTCTGCTTAAAGCAAGGGCTGTTTTCCTTCAGAGTTGTGGCCGGGAACGCTTCACTCAAGGCAGAACAATTTCAGCTCGTTGGAACAGAGGACAAGCTTCTGGCATTCTCTCAGCCATGATGAGCAAGTGCATATGAAGGCTGAGCTGGTTAAGGACACACTGCAGAGTCAGCTCCATCACTCCAGCAATGAGGACAAGTCAGGAGTCAGTTTATTAGCTCAGGCCATAGCAAGGGACTTGCACTGCTCAGGGTGATTCTCCACGAGGCTTCAGGGCCACATTTACATGACTTTGGGTTTTCTACACTAGCTCCAACAGAGCCACATGGACATGCTTGTGGTACTCCCAAGAAACTTTTAAAAGAACAAGCCCAGTATTTTAGGGTCTCTATCTTGCTCACAAATTCTTCTTGCACTTGGGTCAAAGTTGATGCAGTTGTAAGCTTGCTGCCGAGCACAGAGTGGAGCCTGCTGGCTTCACTAGGATGTCTCACATGAGGAATAGTTGCAGGGTCAGGCCTTTGGCTGCCCAGGGGAAAGCATTTGCCCACTCTTGTGGCACTAAGTGTGTCAAGAGGGAACTAAAAAAGTCCTAAAACTAGGTAAAAGGATTATAGCACTTTAACAGGAAATTCATTCTTCATGTGGCTGTTGAAAGAAAAATCACTAGAGATTACATCTCTCTCAGGATACAGAGTCTAGCTGAACAGAAAATAAAATCTACTGAAGTCAATGGAAAAGCCACACTTCATTTCTGCAGGTTTTGAATGAAGTGGCATCTGTTCTGTTTTCTCTCTGCTAAGTGCACAAGGACTGCTCTGCTATCTCAAAGCATGCAACACAGAAAACCCCACCCAAAGCTGCACAAGGATGCAGTGTTAGATTTCAATGGAAATTTCTCAGTGCAGAATTATCAAGATGAGAAATTTTGTCTTTATAGTCCTTGATAATAAGGTTTTGTAGCATTGAGAAAGAAACCACCCAGTGGTTTCCCTACAGGAAACCCATGATGGTGCTTTTAATAGGAGCCACAATTTCAGGGGCAGTTAATGAGATTGCATTCTGCTTAACTCTGGTTTCAAGTAAAGCGCTGATTAAAGACAGGCTTGTCTACAATGCACAAAGGACCCTGATTTTAATTTTATCATTAAGTACAGAATTCACTGTAGGAGATAGAAGAGCTCTCTGCAGCATTTGAACCTCACTTGAAAGGCCTCACTCTTTCTGGCAGCTATTTTAAACCAACCTCTCTCCTGTAGTACTGTTGCTCATTTGTGTTCACTGCATAAGGAGACCAGGTCTGCACCTGACATTGAAGTAAAGTGTCACATGCTGAGCTAAAAAAGAACAGTTCTACTTCTCTAATGTTTGTGAGACTAGAACCAGAGCAGACTCTGCTTCAGCATAAACCAAATTAAAAACATTTCTGCTGTAGCTTCCTTGCCCAGAAAATTCTGAAATTTCATTATTAAAAATAGATTTCCATTTCAATCAGAAATATAATTTACATCTTGCAGAAATACCTGTTCTTTTAAGACTTCTACTACAAACAGTGTCTCTTGCATTCTTTGCAAGGGGATTTCCACTACAACTCTTAGCATAGAAAATGATATGATTTTTCAAAGAAAGGTTGTAATTTGAATAGTAATAGAGAAAGTAGGCATTTGAGGTCTGATGGCATTGTCAGCTGTGCAACTTATTTCACCTTCAGGAAGCCAGAATAAACTCTTAGAAAAGCTCGAGTTGCTGGCAACATGCATACATAAAAAAATGTACTTATGTCCTGTTTATTTGACTCCATTTCAGCACAGACTCACTCCTTCATATTCATCTGTGCACATCAATATTTAATTGTGCTCTGTTTACCTTCTCCAAGAACTTCAGTAGCAAGGGCTTTTCCTCAGCCCAGTCAGATGTCCACGTGGGACAGACCCTTTTCTTGAGATACCAGCATCTTACGTTTACCCAAGATCACATAAGTAGTTAAGCAGACAGAGATACTTTCCCAGAATATGCACCCAGGAATTTATCACTTGGGGACATGCAAAAGAGAAAGAAATGCCTTTGTATGCAATAGATGGGGATGAAGTAGCATTACCAAATGTCCTGTCTTTCTAAATACAGTCACGATTTGTCCTTGTCTCTATTACCCTGAATAACAGCACTTTAAGCAGACTACTGGCTCCCTAAGTTTTTTTAACATAGCACTGATAAAAAGGAAATGAAAAAAAGAAGCCTCATATTCACAATGGATTTTACTGCCTGAAGCGAATATTTTTCTGCTATCAAACAGAGCTTTCTGTCTCGTGCAGGTTGCCCAAAATAGCATCCCAAGTTCACATTCATTCCAACAGACTTTGCTGTTGCAGCCACTCGAAGCTGATACAGTATGGCAATGATTTTCTCTTGGAAAGCAGATTTATTAATACACCAGCAGGACTACAAACCCAGAAGTCCCCCGCTGCATTCTCAGTATTCACCTTTCTATTATGCTCCTAATTATCTCCAAAGGAGTTTATTTCTTGCAAGCTTCTTGTTCAGGCTGATAAGCATTTTATTCTGAATCCTCTGCAGATCTCATATTTACTCCTCGTGCTCTTAACTGAGAAACTAAGCAACTGTCTTCGTTTTCACGATGCACATCTTCCACCCTCTCCAGTTTTCCTCTCAGTTCAGTATCCTTTTATAAGAATTCCCCCCATTTTGAGTATTTTCAGATTAAGTCCTCCTGCTCTATTCACTTCATTATGATAAAACTCTGAACAGTTAAGAGTCTATATCACCCTCAGATTTGAATGGAAGGATATATTATATTAATCAAGACTAATCTGTTCCTTCATGTTCAAATAAGATGCTAATCCAGTGAATTATTTCTTAAGCATTGATCTAAGGCAGTTAATACAAAAATAATATTCCAGAGTAACAGCATCCCAAGTAAACACAGATTGCAGAGGATATTTTCTCACATTAGAGTCTTTCTTGAAGAGCAGAGCTTTACATTGCTCCTTAGACTACACTGGAGGCTGTTTCAGTTGATGTATTCCAAAAAGACAAACATAATCATGTGATTCACCTTTTTTTCTTGAGAAACCCTTCCTACTTCTACATTATACCTTGCAGGAAATAAAACCGTTTGCTCTGAAGAAGAACCCCAAAACCCAAACTATACCTAAAACATCAGAAGTTAACAAAAGGTTTCTTTAACAGTGCTCAGCATGCAAGCTTCCTCTGGAAGAAGCTACTGCAATTCTGAGAAAAAAATGGCTTCTCTGCCTAAACACAGACACGTTACATTAAATTTTAAAGACAAATACACACAGTAAGCCACATGCTGATTTATCCTTTCTTTCCTCAACTGTACTGCACTGTGGCCCCAGACTCATAAACTCAAAAGAATGGAGGAGTGACATTACGTTATTCTAACCTGACTTTCTGGAGCTGGCAGTGTTATAATTCCTTCGTCATGCCTCTGAATCCTGTTGCTGCTAAACTGTAGCAATGGGCTCTCAGCAATGGATTTTCAGACTTGGTTTAGAAACTTCAAGAAAGCAAGAGTCACTTAGCACTCCTAAGTAAAACAGTTCTGTCATTTAGTTTAAGAGGTATTTATATACTTCTGTTGAATTCAACATAACATTAAACCCAAGAAGACTTAGAGTATGGGTCTCATATGAATATTATGAAAGTAAGTTTGTATCACATAAATGAAATAGTCCTGTACATGTTCTTCTGAGGCAAGACAGGTGGATAATAAATATAAGGATGCACATAAATACTTTAATCTCTCTTGGAGGCAAACACTGAAGGAGAATGTGCGTTTGCCTGTAAAAGCTGAACCACATTTCCTGTTTGTACGAAAGGAAGTGAAAAAAAAAAAAGACTGGAGGTAACTGGAGATTGACAGCAACTCTAAAGAGGTTCATGCTGCCAGGTTCAAAACAAAAGAGCATCCAACATCTGCCAATATAAGTTGATTTCCTGTAGGATAAAGGGGAGGGGAGTATTCCTAGAAACGACAAAACCAGGTAAGCCTTATCTTTTAAACTTGCAAACATAGGAGCAGTAGAAGCACGCTACGGTAGATTAGGAGCCTTCCAAGAAGGCGGCTCAGGGTGCTAAACCTTCATTAATTAAGGTTTGGTAATGAGGACTAAGCATTGCCATTAGTTTTATGCTGAAAATACTGTGCTGTGGGCCTTCTTATTTTACAACACGCTGTTTCCCTTCTGAAGTATGAAGTTGATATCTTACAGAGCAATTAGTTGTGCACTAATTAATTGCAGTTTAAGGAATCGTTTTCAGATAATTAATCCTGTATTAAAAGCTCACACAGGTGGAAGCATTTTTAATGCTAATTTAACATTCATCAGTCATGGGTTTCTTTTTCTAAGGGCCATTAGAACAAAATATTATTTATATCAACATTTAAGTGGAATGGGGGAGGAAAGACAGTTTTATCTAATCTTTAAAAAAATTGTAGACAAAAAACAAGAGGAAAGAGAGGAAAGAAACCATTTTATGCTCCAGATTATCTGATAAAATAAAAATTAAATCTGGTAGCAATGAATCTGCCTATTTGGATAAGGCATTGATACCATAGATGGCATGTCCAGCTGGATATCTATGTTCCTCACCTCACGTTCCTTTTCAGTACAAAAACCTGGTAGAAGTATGCTATCTGCCTGTTATCCTTTGTGATGGATTCTTCAAACAAAATATATTAGAGCAAGGAGGAACAAAATGTAGCACTTCTGCTGTCTATTCTTATGTTGTTAAGAGGACAAATGTCCAATACAAATTGTTAAATCTGGCTCCACTCCCCGCAGGTAAGTATGTGATTATGTCCCCTCCTCTGAGTTGTAATAAATTGAATTACAGAAATTCATCCAGGAAAGAATAGAGTGTTTTGAAGGCTTTTGTTTTTTCGGTTGGGTGTTTTTTGCTCCTTTTCCCTCACAGCCCTCCACTGACAGTATAATGAACCCCATAAAGAGAAAACATATGAACAAATAATCAAAACTTTATTTATTCCCATGTCTTGCCTTTGTTGGTAGGAAAGGTGTCAATAGATTTTTAAAGAGAAAAAGCACAACTAACTACATATTTAGAAGGTCTTTTCTTTGCCTCTGTTTTGTGGTGTGAATATGGTACCTTCAGTTTATAGCAGTATAAAATATACTAAGAGGTGGTGAGTAACCCCATCCCTGAAGTCAGAAAAGTAAAAGCATTATCCAAATGAAGCAACTTATCTAAGACAGATGTTTTACTTGGATGCTACTCCAAGTATAACCTGATTTTCAAATAGAAATGGAAGAAGAGCAGTGCAAGAATGTATCATTAATACTAGAGAGAGACTGACATTAGTCAATCAAAATTCTGTCAACTTTATAATGATTAAATACATTGCTTCTTCGCTCACGCAACCCAAATTCTTCTAACAATATAACAAGAATTGTTGTCCCTCTCATGAAACCTTTGGGTATATAATGAACTTTTTTTCCTTTCACAGAGGAACACATTACTTTTAGAATACTTCAATATTATTTCTTGTAACAAGCCACTACCACACTTAACTTTTGCTATTACAGATAGACTATCACAGAAAACCCTGATGGAATTTGAGCTTATCATATCACAATCATAGTGTCCTATTCCCAAGGGGCCTAATTATTCCATATGACTTTTTCTCAAAGATATAATAATTTTTTTTTTTAAATATTCAATTTGACGGCTTGAATGAGAATGCCCCTGAATACAGTGCCATGGGTTTTTTGGACTATCTATATAATACATAAAAAAGAATAGTCTGGTTTCACTCCATTTGAGAATAGATGACTTGAATGAGAATTAAAATTAGAGAATAGAATAAAATACATGATTTCAAAATGAAACATAATTAGCCTAATAGACTTGCTGTTTATTTCTCACTCACCATCTACAGTCCCTTACCTTATTTTTCTCTTTAGCACAACCTGTTAACTGTGAGAGGTGGCATCTGCTGTTCATTTAGGGAGAGCAGTGTAGTTATCTGTGGAGACAAATTGTTCTTCATACAGTCAGTCAGGCTTCCTTCTAATGCTGCTGTTGTCAGAGTAGCTAATATTGAAATAATGCAGTTATAAATGTTAGCAGCATATCAGAAACACCTATAAGAACAAGAAGGCGTGGAAAACATCCGGGAGTTGCATATCTGTAAAGCTAGGTTATGAACCCAAAATTTCTCATATTTTATATCTGGGTAATAAGATTAGCTTGAAATTGAGGTTAGAATGGCATAGAGCTCTCAGAACAGCACCAAGCACATGTCTGATCAAGGTGTTTACTATGGCTTTGTGGGCTAAGTAAAAACTGCCGTTGTTCCTCCCATATAAGTAGTGTTGTCTGACAAACAAATAGCTAGTATTGCAAAAACAAACAAGCAAAAAAATACTGCAGGCACACATACGTTTGAATACATTCTACTGAAACACAAGCAGATGTTTAAGTCAGCGTTGTGGAAAATAAATTTAAAAATAAACTAAGTAGTGTTCATCCAGGAAGAAATTTAAATGTTCTTTTTTTAATCTACCCCTGCCCATGAAAATTCCTAAACCAGGCTTAAGAAAGGACTATAGATTGTGAGATTTAAAACACTAGTATGTTTTATGAGAAATCCAAGCTTCATATCTTTTTTTTCCTAGAATGTTTTTAAAGTTCTTGAGAAGTGGGATTGCTCAAATACTATAGAATTTAAACTTGAAAACTAAAATGAAAAGATTTTACACAGCTTTCAGTATTTTTCAGATAATAATTTCAATTTAAATCAAAAGCTGAAACAGGAAAATAACACTTGTCAACAAAGAGTGGGTCAGTTAAGGGCTGAAAACAGTTGAATTGAAACTAAGAGCTTTTCTTCTGCTCTGGAAACACCGGGGAAAAATTGGATTCCTGAACCAAGAGATAAATGACAACATTCTATATGAAGAGAAAGGAACAACGTTAGATCGTACCTGTACTTTAGGTACCTGCTCTCTATTTTTATTCTAATGAATCACAGTGTTGTGGCTTGTGGAATGGGCTGCCCAGGGAAGCAGTGGAGTCACTGTCCCTGGAAGTGTTTCAGGAAAGACTGGACGTGGCACTGAGTGCCAGGGTGCAGTTGGCCAGGTGCTGTTCAGTCCCAGGTTGGGCTCGATGATCCCAGAGGACTTTTCCAACATCGTTGATTCTGATTCTATCACAGTTACATGTGCTTCCCTTCTTGAAGGCAGCAATACTGGTTTTGCTCTCTGGAAAAGGTGTTTGTAGGAAAAAGAAATATGAAATGAACATGAGAAGAATGGAAAAGAATCACATCAGAAAAGAGAAAAAGACAGGAGAAGAATGAGAGATGATTCTGATTATTTAGGCACAACGGTGAGACTTGACATTTCTTGTCCTGGACAGACGTGTAGTTTTGGACAGGTTGCATGGGATGCAATATTGAGTGAGTAATTGCACAGTAGCCAGGCTCCAAACACTGGTGATTCTTGATGCAGCCTGATAACATCTTCTCAGTGTTGGATCTCCCATTCTTTTAATTCCTTTCCTGAAAAATTGGAATGATGTATAGCTGCTTCGTGGGGGTGTTGTCTTTCCTAACGAATGTCTGTATCTCATTGCAAAAAAAGTGCTTTTCAACATGAAAAGGAGTATTGCAGTGATAAAGAACTCTCAAACACCTTTGGGAAAACTCAAGTGGTAGAAAGAAAGGGAAACAGGAGATTTAGTTTAAAAAGAAGGATAAATGGCCACTGAAAGAACCATGTGCAAAAAGAAAGTTAAAAGTCTGTCAGAAAGTTACAGCTTATTTGCTTTGCTTTGTTCCTTTTAAAAGAGAGTTCTGATCAGGAAAGAACCCCGCAGCCCAGAAACCCAGATGATTTGTGGTTTTTTTACTACCAGAGTTTATCTTATCTTGTTTTGTCATTATAAAAACATCTGGGGGTTAGAGTTCAACAAAACAAAAAGAGTTTTGGCAACACCAGCACAATGTGGGGATGAAATCTGTAAGCAGGTTTTGAGCTGGAGTTGGTCAGCCAAGGAACAAAGCTCTGTCTTCTCAGCAGGAGCAAATGCACTGCCACCTGCCCCTGCCAGCAACGTGGAAAAGTGCATTCCTGTACTCCTTTACCTCAGCTTTACTTGAGAAACAAACAAAATGTCAGCTTCCTGAGAGAATCCAGATATGTCAAAAACCAACCAAGTGCATTAAGGATCAGTGCTGTCCAATCCAGCCCCTTGACTGCTCTGCTCCCACTACACACTTTTTAAAAATGCAGTATTAGAGGAGCTCATTAGTTTTGGGCACTAGGCTTTATTTCAAACGCTCCAAATCTCAGAGAACATGAAACATGCCTCTGGGGAAAGTGAAGAACCAAGCTACTAGCTCCTTTCACTCATTTATTTGGCTCAGTGTTTCCTCTGTCAAGGAAGGCTTTCTCAGGCCATTTGAAGCTGATAATTTTGGCCACTTGGCAGCCACAAATAGGCTCTTTTCTTCAGCATGGTTTGTGATGGAAAATTTGTATGAGCTAGGTCAATCAAGGAATTAATTAAATTAATAAAATAGATTTCGGGGGAGGGGAAGGCTTCCTGTCTTTCTTATTGTAAGGAGAGGCAAGTTTAGAGCAAAAGAAGACTTTGTTCAAATAAGTGGATCCACCTTTTACCAAATGCTTTTCCAGGAGCTGTTTGAACCAAACTCTGCAGTAGTACTGGGGGCTTCACTGGTTCCCAGCTGATGCTTGTCCTTTACCATCACATCCTCTGGTTTCTCAGGCAAGAAAATAAGAACAAGTAAGTGGTTTTAATAGCTGGAAAACAATGCAAGAAAACATAACCAAATTTTGACATTTTTTGAAGGGATTGTTAAAACCTTACCATCATGGCTGTTATTCAGAGATGCATCCAGTGAATTTGTTTTGACTGAATTCAGAACTACTTTCATGAACTTTAGAATTTAGAATTTACTGAATTGACTGCAAATACGAAGTTAAAGACAGCTGCAGAAATAATTTCAAAGAGCAATTACTTTTTTCTTTATTAATTTCTGATTTTTACTGCATCTTACAGGCACACCAATAGCCTAATCTTTGGCTGAATTCCTATGGAACAGTATTTTTGCTAAGAGTTTATTAAAACTGCTTTCTCATTATTCAGCATCTGGTTTTGATATCAATTATTTAGCTTGTATAGCAATAGCTGTCAGAGACTAAACAACAAAATAGCAGCTTCGATTACAGAAAGCAAAAATCAACCAAGCACAAAGAAGACAGTAAAACTGTTAAACACAAATGGCAAAATTATTTTCTTTCAGTTACAGAAATGGACTGCCATTTTTCTGTCTGGGGAGTTTTGGCCTTCCTGAGTTTGGCTCTGCTTGTTTCATTGACACTGAATATTTCACACTGTATGAAAAAGAAGCAAGGTAAGTAAGGCCTCTTTGTAAGGAATGGAGTTCCAAGGTTTAAAGCCATCCCTGCTTAGAGATACCAAGTTGACAAATTGATTCTTCTGAATGTAGAACTTTTGGCAAGAATGATTTTACTGGAGAGGATCTGGCTTTTGAAAATTCTTAGGACAGTCAGGTATGATTAGAGAATGATTGCTAACTGCCCAATCCACTGCTAAAAACAGTTACCCAAATCCATTCTCTGAAGGCAAACCAGCAGAACAAGAAGAATTTAGTTCTGACTAAATTTTTATTTTTTGAAAGTATATTTTTAATAGCTGCAATTTCCTTTCCTAGGAAGCATACTTTTCCTATAACTGGTTTTTATTTATACCTCCATTTAAATATTATTTTAAGTAGCTGTATTGATACAAAATGCATCTGAGAAAATTTTCCCCTCCTCAAATTCCTGAATGCTTGTTTGAATTTCAGATTTCATACTGATTTTATGCTTTATCAGTGTATTTTGGAAAAAACATTCTAATTACTTTTCATAATGGGATTCTACTGTATTTCTTAAATCAATGTGTATCTCATATGACTTCAGTCATACTCTGGTTGTGGTTGAAATTAACTTTTACTTTTTTGACAGATTATACCAGTGCAACTGCATGCAATTCTATGGTTAGGAAGTTTTACAATCCTTACCATTCCCTTTGCAGAGGGAAAACTGCACCTGTGCTGTACATGTAGTGGTGGGCAGGCCAACACTGGTGATTTCAGCCAGGCTGAATACACCTCTGTATATAATCTACATAAACAGAAAGCCTGTGCTTATAAACTGAACTCACCAACTATTAGAGACTCAGATATTCACAGGATATTAAGAGAGTTGCTGGAGTGTTTTGGGACGGGTGTGTGTTGATGTTGAGTTTTTTGGTTTATTTTGTGTCTTAGGGCTACTAGGCAGATATTTCTATGAGGAAGAATCAGAGTCATTTACAAAACTAATCTGACCAAGGTTTAGGTCAGAGTGCCTGATGCTGCATTACTCATCAAATCAGAGCTTAATGTGGTAAATTCTGGAGTCCTGGAGCAGAGTTTAGAAAGTCAGGCATTCCTCAATTATTAATCAAGTTCTAGCAAGAAATCTCTGTAGCCATTGCCTCTCTGCTTCAGTTTCTTCATCTGTGTGGATCACAGGATCTCTTTTTCAGACATACAAACAGAACTAGTAAAATAAATAAACCTGTCACTTTGTAATATAAACACACAGTGCACCTCCCCAGACAGAGAAAATCTGAGAGAAAAAGAGGAGGGAGAAGCAGAAGGTAGCAGAAGTCAGGAATTAATTACATGTGTTACAACATATTTTTTGGGTACTATAAACTAACATAGACTTTGCAGCCACAGCAAAGGGCTGTAACACAAACATTTCTTGTATTTGACACAAGTATTTGAGAAAAGTAGAGGGACACCTGAAGGTCCTGGGTGCCAGAGCTTTCAATTGTATTCTCTAAAGCAAGATCAAAAGCATGCCAGTTGAAACAACTATCTGAAGTGTTCTAAAATAGCATGTTTCATTTTCTCATAACTTTTTTTTGAAACAAATTTTCCAGCTAAAAGGCACCAAGACTATGAAGAGAACAATTCAAGGTAAGCTGTATTAAAAAGTTTCTTTCTGGCAAGGGTAAAATAATCAATAAATAATGACATATGTCTTTGGAGGGATGGCATAGAGGAAAATTCAATATCTCATGCAGACTGCTTAGAAATGTTGGTTGTGGAAAAAAAGTTTTAAAAAAAATCCGGGGAAAAACATTCATGTGGGAGATATATCCTCTAGTCATTTTATCAACAATGAAATAATTGCATGCTAATACTATAATTTTACCTGAAAGTGTAAGATATTGAGCTAAACTACTATTACGTATCACTTAAATTCAATAACTCCATAATAATTTAAAAGAACTCTCAGCTCTCACAAAATAGTGGCAAATTATAGTCTGGTAGTTAATACTTGTGGAGCAATAATTTACATGTATTTACGTTTTATAGCCATCTTTTATACATGGCATCCAAAAGCAATAAAACAGTCTGTTTACAGCTGCAGGATAGTTCATGATCTGTTACACAAATCTGTTTCAAGTCTCTCTCTCCTGTGCCATACAGAAAAAAAAACCAAACCAAACCCAAACTTTACAGAGATGGATAGAGTCTCATCTCCACCCAAATATAAAAGGCTCTTGAAACAAAAATACAAAAGCCTGCACCTGTTACCCCAAACCAATTCTCAATTACAAATTTTATTGAAATTGGGAAGTCTCTATTTGTCTATTACTGCCTGTTCAGATGAAAAACACCACTGAATGTGGTGTTAGAGCTCAACTTTACCCCCCTGACAAGAGGCAGTATAGGGATGCAATAGAAAGGTTACACAGTGCTTCCCACTAACAATTCCCTTTTTACAAACCCACTTAGAAACATTTTCAAGTAACACCAGGTAACAAAACACGACATACCATTAAAAATCCAAAGCTGAACTTGGCTTCAGCCTTCTCTGTCTGTGTTGAATCAAGAGGGCACCTTTCAAGAACATCAACCCAAAAGACACTCAAAGGTGCTTTAGTTTTTATTGCAGAGTGGTGTCAGAGGACACAAATTGGGTTCCTTTCAGTGATCATTAATATTTCTTAACCTACATCAAACTGTAGCTTGAGATTAGTTTTGTGCTTAACAAAGTTACAGGAAAGGAGTTCAATTCTGGGCAAGGTAACAGATCTCTCCTGAGAATACCCACACTGCCATTTCAGCCCCCTCTGATATTCTGGATCTTGTTCATAAAATCACAATCAATCTTCTATATATATAGATATACATACACAATCTGCATATTGATATGTGTGCATAAAACATTTAATAAAATAGAGTACTGGGGTGCTAAATAAAGCATATTCTGTGAATTAAAAGTATTTTCCCATTCCCCTTGTAGCTATGATGGCTATCACACAGAAGATTATCCAGTTTATGGCAATCTCAATCAAACTGCTTTAGGTAAGCTTCATTTTAGCAAGACGTGTCTATTCAGTGGCTGTAACAAAGTATGATTGAAAACTGACTGACTGACATATTTTGCATTTCTCAAATGGCAAACTTGAGGATCTACATATTTTCAACTACTGATATAATTAAAATTATTAAAATATACTTAGGATAGAAATGCAAACCTTCATACTGCTATTTCAAAGAACAGATCTCATACCGAATTTGATTTTTTACAGCCCATATGGTTCTGTTCAGCCAAGTATCTCAAAACAAAGAGCTAGTCTAAATGTAAAGCTGCACTAATTGAAACAACAGCCTGATCCATGCCTACTAAAGCAATCTAAAACACATATTACTCACAGTCCAAGGTCAGTGCTCCCACAGAAGCAGGCAGAAACATGCACACAGCAGCTCTCTGCGGTGGCTGTCCACAGATCACCAGTGACAGTGACAAACGTGCAGCTGAATGGTGGGCAGACAGCTTGGCTTGGCTTCACTGTGCTCAAGTTAACAATCCTTGGCAGAGAGACACCACATTAAAGGCTGTAACATCATATAACTGCAGCTAGAGCTAGATGTGCCAAGGGTTTGTCTCGTGAAGCCCTCACAGAGTTACAGCAGTATTTGGGTAACACATGAAGAGACCACATCTTTTTCTGCAAGCCTTAATTGGGGTTAAGCAAAACATAAGCACTTGAACTGCAAGAAAAAAAAAAAGCCCAAACAAACCTAACTTCTTTGTACACAGGTTGCATAAATTTAATCAAGTCAACATTCAAATGCATTGACATTATAAAAGTTTGAAAACTGTAAGGAAGTAATCTGTTTTACTGGTAGCTAAAACGAGATATTAAATGAGAAAGCAACTAGAACCAAATTTACAGGAAACTGAAGCAGACTCAGGAATTGAATTTAACCATCAACTCCTGCAACTCACCACCTTTTTCAGCCAAAAGAAAAGGCTGCCTTTGCTGAAAAATACATCAGTACAGTACTCTTAATTGCAAGAAGTCCTCCCGGTACTCTAAAATGATGCCCACTTAGTGAATAATGAGAAACCTCCCCTTCATACGAACAGAAAATGATTTTCATTTTCACAGTATGTGTCTGAATTTCTTAACTACTTGCCTCTCTGTACTTAGGGGGAGAGATCTGTGTGTGATTTCAAGACAAACACAAACATCCCATCAAAGAAAGCTGGGGGGAGTGCATTCTCTGACAGAGAGGATCTGTTGGTTTGATCTTTTAAGACTCGGTAGCATGCCTTAATAAAAAGATTTTTCTCCTTTGATAAATTACAGAAGAATGTTGTTATGAGCAAATGAAGTCCCAGCCTCAAAGACCAGCTAACCGACTACAGGTACCTTCAATTTTAGTTATGGATTTCTGAATTAGGGTAACATGGTCTGTCTCAGAGTTCCTTTATTTATCCTATGACAATACATAACAAAAACTTCCACACTCCCACAAAAATTACCATGCATTAGTATCTCAGTTCCTCAAGGTATTTCAGTACAAACTTGACCCTCCATTCAGTCTGAGTCATTAATAAGGAAACATAATTATAGACAGTTCAGTGCCATGCATACGGCATGATAAAGCTCAGCCACAGGCATGCAGATCATGTGGAATTAAACATGCATCCATGGCCATGGCTTAAAAGAATTCATTTTATTTGGTTTTGTTATCAACCAAGAGAAAACACAAGCTGCATCACATGATGCTCATGAGTTTGACTAGCTCTCTTCTGTCCAGTGCAAAATCTATATGCCTTAACCAGTGAAAGATTGTTTTCTATTGATTTATGCTTTGTTGAGATACCTGTATGCCTAAAAGCATGCAAGTTTCAAATGAGATTTGCCTGTAATTGAGGCATTCCTAGCATCAATTTCCTGAGTTGATTGCCAGGTATTTCATAAGGACCAATTTTCAGGCTCTCTCATGGGGTATTTCCAGCAGGTAAAGAACATCTTTTTTAATCTAGACGTTCCAGTGTCAATAGTAATTGATGGTCTGGCTTGAAAAGCATAAAAAAACCAAGGTAAAGACACAAAAAGCATACATTTTCCACTGGAAATGAGACCATATATACAGACAAGAACCATCCATCTTTGGTTTTCTGCACAGACAAAGCCTGTTAATAATGTTGTTAATAACTGGATTCTAACTAAAAAAATAAAGGAGTGAGAAGAAAACCAGATCAAATAATGTGTTGTATCCCAAAGAACCTGGACTGATCACATGAACTTCCCTCCTACCCACAGAGAATCTTTCCAATGATACTTTGATGAATTTTTCCCATATTGCCACTATGAGTCATTTACCATTAGGTTATATTGACCTGTTTTCTATTCTCCAACAGTTTAAGCATTTGTACTTTTAATGAGTTGTTTTACAGCTAGTTTAGGCAAACTTCAGGCAGAATTATGATTAGAGTGTAGACATACTCGCAGTTTTAGATATAAATTTAAAGTAAGGATAGCTACTGAATGTTAAAGTCAATTTTCTTTTAGGTGGAGTCTCCCGATCAGATGTGTTATGCCTCACTTGATCACAGTGCCAAGGGAAAACACAGAAAACCAAGGAGAAAGAAAGATCCTTCATTAGAGGAAGATGAAGAAGAAAGATCATCTAACCCCATGGTGGCTTCCAAAGTCAGCATTTACCTCAATAGTGAGCAGCTGGCTGCTGAAAACACAGCAAAAGCAGAAGCCATTCATGATGATCCCATCAGATTAATGGGCTTGATTCACAATACAAAAGCAGAGAACCGAATATGCAGTGAACCAAATATGTAACCATAAAGTGCGATTAGCTTTTTCACTCTGGAGGAACAATGAATGATTAGAGATAATATCCTGGAAAACTGACATACTAAACAATGGTATGAGATGGGTAAGTGAAGTGTTACAAACTGTCTCCCAAGCATATTTATAGACTAAGCAAGACATAGGCCCAGGCTGCCACTCAGATGGATCTGCCCTTCTGAACACAGTTTGAAAGAGCTGCAGAACCTGCTAGTTGAACATTCACATGGTATTGATGCCTGTAAAAATTGATCCTGTTTTAAACAATCATCAGCTTTCAAGCAGTCCTAAAAGACCCCCTTGTTGTCTGTAGAGCTCCAGCAGAGTACAACTATTCTATATTAATTTCAATACTTTTGAAATGAGATTGTGTTTTGTACTTGCACATTTGGCAATTAGTTGTTTTACCAATTAAGAACTGATCTGCTGTTCCACACTGTGAACTTTCCTACTGTGACTGGTCTATGGTAATGAATGGAGAACAATTTAACAGCTGATTTAAAGTAGCAATTATACATCTCACAAGACTTAGCAGTATATATATCTTTAGTTTCCTATATTAGAATACATCTCAAATCTCAACTCCTCTACTAGTGTAATATTATATCCATCTGTATTAAAAAGTCCACAAAGATATTTTCTAACCATCTGTAACGATAAATCTCCTAGGGAGGATTTCTTCCTTCTAATACTCTACGTTATGTTTACATTCCTATTTGGGTTTTCTATTGCCATCCTTACTATTTTACAAAAAGAGCTTTTTATTTCCCCAAACCTTTCACTTACTGTGTGCACATTCATCTGAAGACTAAACTCTTTAAATGGTAAGTTTTATAGAGCGGGTATCTATTTTTATATTCTGGGAGTCATTAAGTAGTTGCAGCAAGAAATAAAGCAAGTTGACATAATGTGTCTGCCTCTAGGTGTCAGACAGTTCTGCCTTCTCAAAAAACCAGGATACTGGTACCTTTAAAATTCACACAGGGCAGTGCCAAGGAGCTTGAAACTCTTGAAGCACACAGAGCTCTAAAACTGTGTCAGGTCCTGAAAGAGACAGACCTGGAAACAAAAGGCCCATAGTACAGAGAGCCAACACCTCTTCTAACAGCAAAAATGGATGGACAAATCAAGGGATGAGACAGATTTATGAAAAAAAACCCAAAAAACAATGCCTTAATTCAACCTGCCATTTCAATCTGATAATTAATTTAATGGAAATGAAGTACCCACTTCTCTCATTGAGTGTACATGTAAGTTCACTTCACGGGATTTAGACACATTTAGTTTCCTTTCGGTTCTCAGTCTCCATTTTTAAGTCCAGCTAAAATTATGCTAATTTTATCAGCTGCTTTCCCTTGCAACATAGTTCTTTCACAGAGCAGGGCATTTTTGTAAATATTCTCCTTCAAGATATATATATGTGTGTACTTCCACATTTAATCACTGCCTCCATTATTGATTGTGGCTCTCAGCCAGGATGATCTTTAATGGGTTATCAACTATTTTCAAGGCATTTCTAATGCTGCCGCATCCAAATTTTACTTTATTCTTTTGTTTCTTTACCCTCCCTTTGTTTAAATAAGCAACTGAATGAGAGAATTTTTCGTAAGTTTTGGGGTAGTTTTCAAGTGACTACTGAATTCTTACATGAAAAAGCATGTTCAGTATTGTTCTATCTTCAAGCCATTAGAAAAAGACCTACATAAACTACCATATACTAGTTAAATTCTTGACAGATAAAGCAAGTATAAACTAATTACAACATAAGAGGAGGTGCTAGGTTTATATTAAGTAACCTCATCCGTTTTTCTAGTGTTCCTTAAAAAAATTTATAGCAAAGAGCAGCAGTGTAAAGCTGTTTTCATTAACAGTAAGCTTATCATTCAAGTATCAGTCCAATGGAACAGTAAAGAATGAGCAAACAAGAGGAAAAACAGTGGAAAAGCAAAACTGTTTGGAAGGGAAGAATGGAACTCAAAACACAAGAGAGATCTGGTAGCACCATGACATCTTTGTAAGTTGAGACAGATGCATTCCAGAAGTAATTGAAGCATTTGATAATCACTGCAGATGTAACCTGGCTAAAAAGCATTGTTAGGAAAAACAAGACTGTTGCTTATACTTTTAAGTCTGCTGACTCACATGCTGTAGGAAGATCAACTCTAAAAATAGAAACTTTCTCCCTTTTTTGCTACTGCTAGCACCTAAAACATGGCATTGGCATGATTTTATCTTCCAACACTTCAAGGTTTTCCAAGAATGACCTCTTTAAATTAATTCAAATTAATTTTCATGGAGAAAATTTTGCTATGTTATGTAAACAAACTTGCCTTCCTTACCTGTGTGAGCTGCATTAAAATTGCCATGTAGAAGTTATATCTAGATTCAGAACAGGTCCAAAACCCAATTCCAGTTGACTTCTAAGTTACTTTAGAACAGAAAACAATGAATTATGCAATCTCTCAATACTGGTGTATCAAGAAATACTTGGAAATAATCACCTCAACAAGTCCAAGAGGAAGATAGTTCATAAAACATATTCCCTACAGTGCATTCATGTCTGGAAAAGGAAGAAAAATGATCCCTAAGTGCATTTCTAAGAAACAATCTTTTGTTGCTGTCATTGAAGAAAACATAATATCCAAATTATGAAGGATGGAAGGTGTGTGCAGAAGTTCTTATTGCAGAGAAAACCTGACTACATCTGGCTTCTTGTCCTATTCAAGAACAATACTTAAGATAACAAGATTCTGGTTTTAAGAGCTAAAATAACATAAACCCCTCCCGTGTATCTGAAATAAAGCCAAAGAAAAATCAATTTCTTCCTTTTCTGAAGCTCAGAAGGCTGTCAAGGGGCAGTGCTGATTAAACAGCAAGTACTTGATCTGACACCACTAACACAATCCCCTGGCCAAGAAAGGCCACAGCAGTGAAAACCTGTGGGACCCTCACACCTCATTCTCATGGATTTGCTCAGGCAGGTATACAAACTCTTCCTGAGAATTTCACATGGGTGAAATAAAAATGTTGAAGACAAGTATTTGTTCAGAACAGTTTTTTATTTAGGACATATACTGCGTCAGGTAGAACTTTGTCAAAACACAGGACATAATTATCAAATCAACTAAAAAGTATAAAATTTTATTGAGCAATCAACTTTGGTGATATAAAAATTTTAAAATTAACAATGCATAGCAGACATTAGCCATAACATATAGCAGTGAATTTGGGTCTGTACTGATACATCCAAAAAGCATGAATAGGCATCAATTGAGGTAAATGAGCTTGTTCCTTAATTATTAATACTTTAAGAATAAAAGCTTATTAGCACATAAAAAGAATACAGATCACATTCTGTTATTACAAACACTGTCAAATATACAACTCCAACTTAGCCATAAATTGAATAAGAAGTGCCCTGTCAAAGGGGATGAACCTTTTCCCAAAGATTTGTCTTACAAGGAAGTTATAAATCAGAACTAGTTGTGTATTGCCTACATATAATTATAAATCCCTGATTCTTGGAAGAAGAAACAACACTGAACAAAACCTATATAAAACTGTTTTATCTGTAGCAGTTCATGAATGCTTCTTGATGAGCTTTAACCAAGGAGTCATCCAAGGGATTCCTACAATTGGTCTTTCCCATCAGTGTAGCTTAGTTTCCTGTATACCCTAAGGAAAAAAGCCAAAACCCCCTGTTTAAATGAAGTAGTACATTACACAAAAATACTATATTTGCTGAAACTCCAGTGAACAGAATGAAGTCAAAGCAAGGTATCTGAACATCTTGACTGTGAACAGCAGCAGGTTTCCTTGTCTGCTCTCCTAAATTCTTTCAGATAGAAAGGAAGGTTTTCACAATGTGTCATTTTAATGTCTCAGCAGCGCTACTACATCAGTCTAAGTTATGCATATCTATTAAACTTTGAGATGCCACCTTGGAATGCCTTCACAAATAGTTAAAGACACAAGTGAGAACACCACTATTTCCTTGCATATTACTTAAGAAATTGCATAAATTTCCTCTCATATGTTTTGAACTAATCTGGTTTACATCTGACAATTAAGTACAGCAATACAGCTGTAGGACAGCATTCACACAGAGGTGAAGAAAAGTTCATTAGTTATGAACATTTCCTTTTCAGAAATCTCTTTCATAATCATCTTCTAGAAAAAGGCAATCTGGTTCCAGATAGAAAGTCAATATTCCTTTTCTTTTCACAACCATTCATTACAACATACAGCATTTTGCCACATGGCTTAGGCATAAAACTCTGAGGGATATGAAGCCACTAAAGAGCTTCACTGCTGGGAACCATAGAAAGCTAAAAATATCACACCACAGGCCTCAGGAAGCTTTCCAGCTGACAGTCCTTTTGGCTACAAATCAGCAAGCGTGTCTTTGTGTAATTAAAGAACAAAGAAATACATTTTATTCCAGATGACTTAGAAGAAAACACTGAAATCTTGATTTCTCTATGTCTATGCATTGAACAAAGAAAAACCTTTTGCTTTAGAACAATAACTGATCTTAAAGGAATGGCTATTTTATATGGGGAGACAGGGTAACGTAGTGAGGAAAAACAAAAGGAAATGCAAGAACTGAGCAGAATTTTGTACAGCTAAGTGGGCATACTCAACATCACAGAAACATCCTTGCATACTCACCAGCTTGTCCCCAATCTTTCATTATATCAAAAATAATCCAAATATAATCTTTCTCAATATTTTATGTATTTGTAATACAAGCCTTTAAATTTCAATTTCATCTTTGCTTAAAGTGAAACTTTTTTCTTTACATCATTAAGCCTCTTTTCTCGTTACATTCTCCATACAAGTAGTTAAAAAATGCTTTCAGCCTTCCTTTGAAGTTCTAATTCAAACATTGTCAGAAAATGTTGATATCAGCTCTATGGTCATCTCAAGCATAGTGAAAATATTTCTTGACTGAGTTTGGGAAGGCAGCATGCCTTGTGGTGACAAGTTAGACTTTATGGCAAAAAAGCATGTCAAAAATGTTTTGGTAAATAGAATTAGGAATTGTTTAGAGAGCTTTTAAAGCTTTTAAAATCCTGTTGAATATTAAATGTTTGTAATTAAGAATCCAAGAGATCTGAGGCTTGACAATACTTTAAGAGTCACATATTTTCTAAGAAAACCAGTCACATTAGGCCAGTATTCAGGGAACTGGAAAGAATGTCCTGCTTCCAGGGATCTAAATACATTGCCAATAGTGATACCAGCAGGAGGAGAGGATACCTGATATGTTCCAAGCAGAGCCACTGCTTGTTTACACAGAGCCAAAATGAAGGTAATGATGCCCAACTGCACAGAGGCCAGCTTTTGAAAGTCCTTCTAAATGCCAAGGTACTGCACTGTCCATACTGTACAGATTTGAAAGGACTTGTCAGCTCAAACACACAGCCACAATCAAAACAATTCTATAGCTTATCTAACATAACAAATGTCTCCATAATGAACACCAAATAAGGACTACAGTAGCTGTTCAGTTAGGTCATCTTACTGTCTTGTGCTCAGCACCTCTCCTTGCTGGAGCCTGGCTAGTTTTGAGCACAGGCACTTGCCTCTCAGTGTTCAAGTCTGCAGGTGCCATTAACTTGGGCCCTCCCATGCTCACTTTCATTCTGCCAAGCATGCATGTCACCTCCATACCTTTAATACAGGCATAGAGGAGGAAGAATTCATTTTGAAATCTCCTTTTTAAAGAGGTGATTATTACCTTGAGTGATGCTGCCTCACATTTCTGGGAGAGCTGCAATTCTCCATTGCCCCAGGCCAACCAGAGTGTGCACCTGCAGTCCCAAATTCTGGTGATGAAAAACAGTAGATGAAAAAGGCAAGAACAATTTTGAGTAGCACAAGCATTACAGAATGTTGTTAAAGTATTAGCCTATTTAAACATCAGAAATACTTCAATGGGAAAATTTTCCCTAAGAAAATATTCTCATGCAAATTAATAAAGTGTCTGAAACTAACCTTGCAGGGAAGTGCCAGGGATATCATGAAAAGTTTTATCTGAAGAATCATGAGACCCAGAGTCCTGAAAATAAAGCATCAACAAATAAAATTGATGAAATAAACATGCTACTTCACTTCTTGCCTCAGAAGAAATGACTGTGAACTTGGAAACAAGTGTCTGATTTAAATCAACAAGTTTAATGATTCCAGTGAAACCCAGTAAAGCTTAATTTGTTTCCTTCACCTTGTCCATCTGTAAAATTATTGTCATCATTTCAGAGGGACAACACCACAACTGAGTCACTATTTGGGACCATTTTAACCAGTGACATTGCCTATTAAAATGGAATCAAATCTTTCATTTAGAACCATTTGAAGGTTATTAAATATAGGGAGCTTCCTCACGTGATCCAGGATACAGCTTGAATTTTATCAAATAAATATCCCCAAGGCCCTCGAGCTATAAAACATCCCTACTGACCAAATAGCACTAGCTATCACTAGTTCCAATAGCTCGCAGCTCTAATCCATTCTTAAGTCCTTCTCCAAATATCTAGAAGTGCACAATTTTTTTTTCCCAAGGTCTTTAAATACCTGATAATGACAGTTGTGATCTGCAAAAAAGCCAGGGTTACTCCAGTTGTATGTGTTCAAAAAATCCATGCCAGCTCTCTGATGATTAACATTTTTTCTGTGGGAAATGTCTTGACATTGCCTTGATGAAAAACAACATTCTGGTGTAAGTTTCAGTCGCTTTACTGGTGAACAAGGAAGATAGTTTTGAAAATTTCCTGCTCTTTTAACTCTGGAAATTGCAGAATAAGTTCGAACAGGAGAGTTAACGAGAGCATTTACAGTTGCAGGCATCTGTATTTCTTCATATTTCCTAAAATTTGAAGCTGTCGAAAAGCTAGGAAATTTCAGAAAAGACTCCCTATGCAGTTGCTTATAGATCCTATCACACTGCTTAGTGGACCTCACAAAATCACTTGAATGACTCCTCACTAATCTTCCTTTCTCTTCCAGGTTCTGTGATTTTAAAAGAGGTCTTGTCAGTGTCAAAGGTTTTTGAAATTCTTCAAAACACACTTTATAGTAGAGTTCCTCAAATGCATCTTCATATTTATCACGTATCTTTGAAGGACTCTGCTTCATAAACCATGGGGAAAAAGAGTCTTTGTGCTGGAAAGAAGTTTGTCTTTCAGAAATTACTTTTTCAGGATATATGAACACAGTATTTGATGATCTTGCAGGAGAACAGTTCATGATAGCTACAGAATTGCCACTATTGCCACGGGAACTGCAAGCAGATGAACACAACTCTGAGCCACTCACACAAGAAAAGTCAGTTTTCTGAGTGTCACTCTCTTTTACAAGTTGAAGAGCTCTTGAATCTGAACTGGCAGGAGATGTTCTAAAACCATATTCTGAGAAACATTTGTAAGCCAATTTTTCACCTTCTGTGTAGTCTGAATTCTTTGGTGATGCAGTAGTCTGCACTTCATCTTCAACTAGAAATGTCTCTCCCATTCTATTCATAACATCAGGAAAAGGAGTGTGTCTGGAGACATTTTGGCCCTTTCCAGATGCCAAATGTTGTTCTAAACTTGAGTCAGAGTAGTCCATTTTGTTTTCATTTGTATCAGTATAAGCATAAGGCACCAGACCAGATGAATTACTAATGAGGCAATCATCATAACAGAATTCTCTGCTCTCATTTCCAAAAGATGGCTTCTGCTCGTCTTCATTTCTATGGCTACATATGCTGTGAAAGTCTTTCTTTAGTTTACAGGGTCCTAACCCTCTAACTTTGTCTACAGTGACATTGAGCTTTGGTCGCCTGGAATGCCATCTCTTGGACCTTAATTGTCTAAACATATATTTTAACACTTTTCTCTGAAACTGCTTTGTCATGAGCCTTGTAAATATCTCCACCATTGATGGATACAAGTCTCCAAGAGTTGTATTGCTCCAGGAGCATTCCTCATCTGCAGACTGGTATTCTTCCTGGATACTATCACACAAAGCTCTGCTCCGTTCTAGACAAGGTTGATGCCTGGGTGACATTATTGAATTTGATGAAATGGGAGCACCAGAATGTTGTAACTGTAGATATTTGGATGAAGAACATTCAGTTGACAACTCTGACAACTCTAGTTTCTTTCTGCAAACAGCAGCTTGATTGCCTGTTAAAAAAACCCAAAAAAACAACAAAAAAAAACCCCCCCAAAACCACAACAATTGAGTCAAAAAACAAAAACAGAAGACAGTAAAAAATCCAAACCTATTAAGGCACTTTCAGTAATATATTGTATGACTTAAAAACAACTGCATATGATACAGATAGTCACACTGTAATAGCATATTTCATTACGCTTTAGTGCCAGGCTAAGTGGATGATTAACATGCAATTAGGGAAAAAATTAATACACTTCCTAACCGTATGGAATTCACATATTATAGAGGACAAAAATTACGTATATTGGAAAAACCCCACTATTTGAAGTAGCATAATATACAGATATTCACTGCAGAGGAAGACTTCTTTGCCCTTTGTGACTTCTGGTCAGAAGTAACAGCCTTATCCAAAAGGTTTTGTTACTTTTTTTCCCCGTGTTCCTTGAAAGCTTTGTACTTGACTAGTGCAAGTACAGCTTTTGCTTTCAGAAACCATTATGAAAATAATGCTTTTTGTAGTTGTTAAGGTTAAAATATTTACACCAAAACTCTTAGGTTTGCATCAAGTCTGGAAAGCTTCTGAATGAAAGTTGACTAGCAAAGCACCACTTCGACTACCAGTTACCAGCAGACCCAAAGCCACTGTATTACATTCCTTGAATTTCAAATAAGCAGAACTAAAAAATATTGCTTTCAGTGAGCTAAGTACTGCTGAATTTTGTAACTATGCATATTTTTTTCTGAGGCCATGTAAGAAAATCTGGATTTATGTACACAAGTTATTTATTTTCTGTTTTTCAAATACATTTTGCCATAAGCAAAATCATATCTAACTTCCCTTTGAAATGCAGCCTATTGAAGTTTTCAGGGGGATAAATAACGCCTTTGTGTTTACAAGAAATTAAATTTTTTTTCTAATAAATTTTAAGAAAACCACATTTTGTAACGATTATATTTGACCAACAGAGAAAAGACTTAATTGTACCAAACAATTCTTGTACTGATGAAGTTACACTATGACCTTTCGACGAGCTTGGAGATGTTATCTGAAAAACAAAGAAAAAAACCAATCTAATACTCTGAGTTTTTTGCATTTTAAAGATAACATCAAAACCTTACTTGTGACTCTCTCTCCCCTTGCTATTCTAGGTCAAGTTATGGTCTTTAGGGTCTCAGCCAAGTTCAGACAAAGTGGAAGCATCAAGTCTTCAATAAGAAGTTTTAGGAGTTACTAGTTTAACCTTGGAAAGCAATTCATAATTTTTTTCAACTTCTGCATTATGAATCATGTATTAATCCCTTTTCCAACTATAAGAATTTGCACATGGATATATACCTGGATAATTGAGACATCTCTGGCGGCTCCAGCAGAAAGCAGAAGTTGCACCCTGGTATCATAACACTCCACCACCGATCTTCCCCACCCCCCAAATCAAAACAAAGGTAATTCTCTTTTTTTATCTACAAAGCTCAGATTTAGACTTTTTGGAAAACTTATAGCTCAAAGATCAACTTGCACATCAGGGTTCAAGGAACAAAGCATAAAAGTAAAAAAAAAAGTGAAAACAAATGCGTAAATAATTTGCTCTATTTCTTACAAATCTTTGCTGTCAAAACCCCAAGATACTATAATATTTACACAGACATCAAGCAGAAGAACAATTGGAGAACCACAGACAAATTGTGTTAGAATTCATTGTGCTACCCAGTTAAAGAGTTCTTATCTTATTCTAACTAGTATAATAACTTATAAAAAGAGAAATACATTACCCATATCCATTTGGGAATTTTTCTCTCATCATCTTGTACTATCAAATCCACTGGAACTCTTTCTTTCTTTAGGATTTGTCCATTATCTACATTCGGATTCTTAGAGGAAAATAAGATTATTAAAATTGCTACCCAGTTAAAGAGTTCTTATCTTATTCTAACTAGTATAATAACTTATAAAAAGAGAAATACATTACCCATATCCATTTGGGAATTTTTCTCTCATCATCTTGTACTATCAAATCCACTGGAACTCTTTCTTTCTTTAGGATTTGTCCATTATCTACATTCAGATTCTTAGAGGAAATCAAGACTATTAAAACACTTAGAAAGTATTGGCACAGACAACCCCAAACTGATTGTTCAGATTTATTGCAAACTAGTATTCTTCAGATGAGGATATGCAACCAGCATAAACTTATTTTTAATGTATACATTTTATGCAAAAAAAAAAAAAGCCCCAAACACCCCACAAATCCCAAGAAGGAACTGCATGTGAAGATATATAAAAAGGAATAGTTAACTAGTTTATTCAGGGAAAAGTACACACTGCCTTGAAGATCCGCTGATGAAAACAAGCAAACAAATGACCCAAATAAAGAAAAGAAGGAAAATGGTTACAAAGCTCTGATAATTACAGCTGCAAATCTTTACATGTATTCTTAACATCCCGTGAGAACTCATACACAAATTAAGGTCTACTCTGCAATGACCCTCTACATAAAATCTAAGAGAATGTTTTAAGGAAAGGCAATTCATTAGTTAAACTGTCACTTTCTGAAGCAGATTGTATTAGCAGTTGTCAGAGAGAGGACACTAGCACTATGCTAAACAAGTAAGGACAGTAAATCCCATTTTTGGTAATGGTATTTGAGCAAGCAGAACACAGGATTAAAATGGCTGCACACACAACGTGTGTTATATTTTTCTTCAACAATGTAAATACTCTGGGTAGTCCTGACCATAGTCTAGTTTGGGAAGCAAGAGCAGAAGATTCCAGTGTGCTTTTATTACAGCAGCAATTATTTCACATTTACCTTTTGCTTTAAATCATGTTACCTATTTATGTTATAAAAAATATGGTCATTCACCTGAGAGTCTAAGTGTTTTCACCTTATGATCCATGTGGTTTCTCTTTTTCCTTACCTTTAAAAGCCTTTCTCAGGGTTGCCTGTTGATGCAGTACATTGTATGGTCTTCCCTGTCCCACTGGTATTACCAAGACAATAATACCACTTTTTACTGGTCTTTGTGACATTATTTATTGAGCCTCTCACTTGCTATAAATGTGCATTAAGATGCAGCCTATACCAAGTCTTCTGCTGACTGTATGAACTCATCAGGCATGTGTAAACTATTCAAATAGTTAATAGTTTCTATTGGAGACAAAATCATTATTAGACACCTGAAATTTTTACCTGGAGGTGAAAGTCTTCAAATTTTCTGCTTACTGAGACTACATCACCACTTTCTTCACCTGCAATTTGAAGGTAAACAATAAATAAAATATAGTTGAATTCAAAACCAAAACGTTTTTAAACACACTGTGCACGTTATTGACTACACTGTTTTCATTCTAGAAAATAATTTTCTACACTATAAATTTTAGCTATATTACATTTCCATTTCAATTCCAATTGAAAAGCACAGTTTGTGGGTTCATAATTTACTGGAGTGGAACAAAGAAGGCTAAAGAAAACTTGTTTGCAGTCAGTTCTTCAAGATTTATATGAAACATTTCAGAGAGTAAAATATTTTTAAATCTCTTTTCTTGCTCTATAAGATTCATTATTCATAAATGCACAAGTCCCAGTACATTCTTAAATATCCCAACAAAGATAGCAAGGACTTTCTATCACACTTCCTCTTAGTAGCTTCCAATTGCCAAGACCACCTTAGAACTCACAAAGTGAGAAATAAGGCAGACTTGACAATATGAAAAAACAAGTCCCAAATCTTTTAACTCAGTTCTTAGGCATTCTATGGGTTGTTTTGTGAATGAAGTGCAACAAAACACTTTTTTTCTAGAGGTAGCCAGGCCTTCCAATTGATCATTAGCTAAAACCAGTCATCCATGAGCATAAAATATGTGACTGCATTGCAACCCCTGATTGCTGAATTTCCCTGGACTCACCACAGGGAAGGAAAAAAGAGAGGAGAATAACCCCGAAAGCAGTGAGTGAAAAAAAATCTTGGGTACAGTATCTACCACATCACTGCCTCATCATACTGTTCTGAAATTGCTGTTACTCTATCTGCCCTACAATCTTCTTCCTCCAGGAGAACTGGGCCCAAGCCTGTCACAGTTTCCTAAATGTTCATCAAGATGAACAGACCAGACTGCTACAAAAATGGGAGGTTCTTGAGAGAAAGGGAACAACTCCTGTGTCCAGGAATGGTTGACTCCATCATGACAATTATTAATTATTAGAAAACAGAGTCACAGAAAACATATCATAGAATGAATTGATTTGTATACAAGTTGAATATTTTTCTAGGTGTGAATCTTCAAAAAACTAATTTTAGTATATCTTCAATGTACTGTCAATCATACTTTCAAATCACTGGAACTTCAACTATTAGCAGACGGCCACAGCACAGAATGCAAAAAAAAAGTATTTTCTCCAGGGAGTCTGGAAGTGTTTTTAAAAGCCAAAAGGGAAGTTCAGTAACACCTTTGCACCTCAAAGGCAGAACAGAGAGGAAAAAAAAGAAACTTCCACCTTTCTCTCTCAAAAATTTGACCTAAAATACAGAAAGCTATTTCACAGGAGATGCATCCAAACACTGTGATTACCTAAGTTATGACTTATTTATTCCTTTCTCCAAATAATTTCCTTTTCTGTGACAGTATTCTACTAGATACAAATAATTGTTGAGATATACTATGTCGTGTTACCTTCTGTGAAAGCAAAACGGGTAACTCTAATAACTTTCCCTATCAAGGACAGAGTAATACTTGCAGGTCCAGATGACAGCTGTTCCACTTGACTTTCACCTGCTGTGGATAGGCTTTGCATATTTTTAACACACAAATAGTGTATAATACCTGGAAGAAACACTGCCTCCACTGAGAAATGCAAAGTATTCTGCATGAATACTAAAAACAGGAAACACCTGCCAGAACTAAAATTTTAGCTAAAACAGTTAAGATAGAACTTTTTCTTAAGTTAGTATGCCCTAGTGGTAAGCTTCCATATATTAAAAAATAACACCAAAACCGAACCAACAACAAAAAAAAAGCCCCCTGAAAAAAACCACCAAAACAACCAAAAGCCAAAAAACCCCACATCCCAAACACCAGGGTGAACACAATTTTTTATGTGAGGAATTCATACCCATATCTCTAAGAATCTAATTTCTACATCTTACAGTATCTGGAGATAGCTGGGACTCACGGAGGTTTCTATAAATCCTCTCCAGTCTCTTTGTAGACCATTCGTAAGAGGAGGAGGAGAAGTGGATAATCATATTATTGTATGCTGCTATGAAGATACCAGAGTCTGAAGCACTTCACTCATTTATCCCACAAGTGCAAAAGACAAAGGACACTTACAGAAGCCAAGCTACAGATGCCTCTGAATTTTTTTCCTATGTTTCATTGAGCAGGTTGAGAAAAAAAAGTCATGTTTTCTAAATTGGCAGAAATTATTTTATCATCAAACAGTTATTTGAAGTTATGCTCTCAAGTGATATTAGGAAACATTTCCCTCAACAGAGAAGTAATTGTCAGCCTTAGAGGCAGCTATGTAGATGAACAACATCATTTAATACCAGAACACTTAAATCCCAGATAACCATATTTTACTGTAACTGCTCTTTCAGCCATTAACTGCTGGCTGCCACCTAGCCATAGTTTAATTTATGAAAAATAGTAGAAATTTTCATTTGCTCAAGAATCAAAAAATGTCAAGTATTACCAGTTTTAAATATTTAAAAAAAACCAGTCAAAGACTGTTGCCACTAATTCATACAATCAAATCATTATTTGGGAATACAAGGTCAAAAACTCCCCAAAAAAGTTTGAAGACAGGCCACAAGGCTGATGCCAAAACCTTTACAAACGCTACTGAAGAATTGTTGTAACTGACTGTAAACATCTGTTTACCACACCCCTAATATTTAATGTATCTATTTTAACTACTAATAAAACTTCTACTGACACCTAGGCCAAGATTTTTACTTCACTGTTCCTTTCTTTATTAAGAAAGGACAGTTGAACGTGTTCCACATTGCCTTTCCAATGTATCAGGGAATCAGGACTGACATTTCAAAGACGAATATGAATACTGATTTCATAGAACTACTCATACCTTAGACTCTTGCTATTCCTATTCCCTACCTTCTAAAAGGGTATAGAACATGTATAAAAATCAATTTTATTGTATTAGAAATTGATGAAAAAGTTATTTACAGTTTTCTCAAAAAGTTAAAAAAAAGGGTAGCTAAGTAGTAAATTTAAAAACCCACCTATATCAGATGTATCCACAGCAGAGTTCTCAGAAGAGTCCTTAAAAGCACATGAAAGGAATTTTAATACCTGGTAGCTAAAGCTATATTAATTACCCTGTTGAATTTTCTGCTTTCACTACTTGCTCAATTATTTTGGGGGGGGTGGTGGTGGTGGTGGTGGTGGTGAAAGAAGCAGTTGTATTCCAACAAATTCTGTCCAAATCACACCATCTTTATTAACAAATCTATACACAAACTTACTTTGAGTCAAAAGAAGCTATTCCAGACTTCACAGATTTTACAAATCATAACTTAAAAAGTTTGACCCCCACATTGCCTAACTAAAAAGGCACTTAATGGTTAAAAGCCTATATCCGACTGCTCTCTCTCCACCATCAAATAAACTTAATAATTCAGCAGAAATCCATGACTGATATTGTGGTACAGAACCACCTGCTCATAACTAATTTCTTATTTTTTTGACTACATAAATACATTTTTACAAAGAAGCTGTCATAGAATAGTTTGGGTTGGAAGAGACCTTAAGGATCATCCAGTACCAACCTCTCTGTGATGGCCTGGGACATTTTCCAACAAACCAGATTGCTCAAAGCTTCATCCAGCCTGGCCTGGAATACTGCATAAAAGCAGATGCAACATGGTGCCCATACCTGATGTACTGTTGAATGTTCATCTTCAAAATCACTGCTCTGTTGCTTTGATATTTCTTAGCATGAACGGGAGGAAAAAGAAAAAAGTTTTATTACTTTTATATTTATTACTTTTATATATTACTTTTATATTTAGCCTCTTGTTATTTTTGTTTTAAATTTCTTTTATTTTTCCCTCTATTTATGTCCTGTCACTAGTGGCTCTAGTAACTGGTTTCTTTTTCTGACTCACTCCAGCCAGTCACACTGCTATGAAACATAAACCAAAGTACTTCAGCACACGTTTTACCGCTGTTGAATAGTGCAGAAAACCCGTTTTGTGTGCTTTACATTCAAGGCACCTGTGCATATCTTCTAGCACAGTCTGCACTATTTTTGCAGCAGTGTGATGTCCTTGGTTGGCTCAAGCAGCTTTCAAAATTGTCTCTCCCTGTGTTTGATTATTCCCAAATAAATCTTCTACTTTGAACTTTTTTGCATGAAATCACATAAATTTTACTTTAAGTTTTAGCCGAAATTTATCAAACGTCTTTCTTAGTGGTCAACCTTATTTGGTATCATCTGAGAGTTAACTGAGGGTATCCCCTCTTCTATAACTTACTTAAATAAAGTATAAACTAATAACAGGCACAGGAAAAATCTTGTAAAAAGATCCTCCACGTTTCCCTTAAGTTTGGACATAGACCTTTAATAATTATTCTAAGCACAGTTTTCTAACGAGTGGGCCATAAAACCACTCTCCCATATAAAATTCATCAGGCATATAACTAGAAGGCTCTGGCTTAAGGTTGTAACCTTCCCTGGAAATTTATCTTCATAATTTTGCAAAATATTACAGTAATACTTCCTTTACAATATATTTTTAAAAAACTGAATAGTGCGTTTTCCAAACATATCCGGATTGGGAACACAGGAAATTAGAATAACACAGCAGTGTCCAGTTGAAATACCTTACTGAGTAAGGCCTATGAAACACCACAGATGTTTAGCTTCAAAAAAAATTCTCAAGGAAAGCAAGCATTTTAAGTGGCTAGTATATGACAGAAATATCACTTCTCTTGGAGGTTGAAATTCAGCATACCTGGTCCTCCTTTATTGAGAGCTGCCATAAAAAAAAAAAAACCCAACCAAAAAAGCCCACCACTCAAAGCATCAGCATTTTAATCAGTAAAACTTGATGAGGGTGCTGGACATTCTATCCAAATAGTAAGGCTTGAGTCTAGCAAAATTCCAAATTGTGAGTTGGAAAAAACCCCCCTAGTTATATTCCAAGGGGAGGGGCTCATTGATAGGTATTTGGTTTAATGTTTACACTTAATAGCACAAAACTCTATGTATCTTAATTGAAAACTCCTAGACCCATCTGAGAGTAAATGGATAAGTAAAATTTGTATACTAGCTTCAATAATCTATAGCCAGAAGTTGAGTTTTTATCAGTTGAGAGTTTTAGGAGTGTGGGTCTTTTGGGGCTTTTTTTGGTGTGTTTTGTTTTTGTTTTTAGTTGTTGTTTTTTCAAGGCTAACAGCAACCATAATGAGACAGTTCAAATGTTTACTCTTGTGCCTTTGTGTTTCAAATAAAAAAAAGGCAGAGCAAGATATGGTTTTCTTAAACTGGAGATAAAATCTATGAGATTCTATTTTTTATTGAATATGTAAATATGCACATATAAATAAAAATCTATGCAGGCCTGTTTTCTTATAAGAAAAGCTGTTCACCTAACTTTAATATTTAGTTAAATATTTCCCCAAGGTAACTTAAACTAAATAATAAAGACTTTTCTCAAGTTATACTAGAAGTTGTAAAAATACATATTATCCATTTTTCTGCTTCTCTACATCAACAGTAATGCAGTGCACTAAATTTAAAATTCATTAGATCAAGACTTTGTAGCATTAAAGAACTACAAGTAAACTCCTTTTTCTTTAAAACCTAAGACATTCAGGCCCTGAATTAGATCAGCAAAGATTAGCAAAATATTTCTTCTAAAAGACTTCAAATATAGTATCTTTGAAAAAAACTTGCTTTCTTACCAGGTTTTGCCACAGACTATAGCCAAATATTTTGTACTACTCGGCCCCATCAGCTGAATGGAGCAATTAGAGGTAAAAGACTGGACCATCTGAAACTTTTTATACTAGACCCTTATTTTGCAGCTCTACATTTAAAATTCTTATGCTGATTCAAAGCCTGTACCTGACCACTGTACAAACAAATTTTTTTGTCAGTGTTGTAGAGGAAGAGATGTGCTAGGCAGTGTTTTGTCCTCTGGTGTTCTGAATAAAGGTTTCTCAGATGAATGTCATAAAATAACACCAAAAAACTCCCACTTCAAAAGCTTGAGAGAATAGAGTGCAACACACCTTCACTGTACTACACTGGAAAATTTGCCCCCATCCTTTATCCCAGTAGAAATATATATATTTTATTGGAACATACATCTCCTTTTCAGAAAAATATTCATGTGTCACACACCCCGCTAAGTAGTATCATATTTACACTTTGGTGTGCAGAGTTGTTTTGATTTCTATCCTGGAACTTGACTCCTAATGAAGTAACTGTGTGCTGCTTTTTCCTGCAAGCAGCCTGATACATTGAGAATACAGAATAAACTGCTAAATTTTTGATACCTCATTATGCAACTTCATGAGATTCTTTTAGTATGTATTTTTAAAAATGCCTACTTATCTAGTAATTTTCAAAAAGCTAACAACATTCATCTTTTTCCACTACATGCATGTAAGTCAGGGTTGGAATTTTTAAGAGTCAATGATTATCTGACAAAACTGACAAATACAACGAACTCTTTGATTAATTGATAAGCAGATGATAAGGGGAGCTTATTTTAATCAACTTGTTATGATAGCATCATCAATTATAATGTATTTACTCATCTTAAACATTTTAAATTACATTTCTGAATCCTTATGAACATAAGTATTGCAGATTTATTAGGTGGTTGCTCACAAAAACTCAGTGACTACCCTAAAGGGTTTAGCATGAACATGAATATCTTCTATTAAGTCAAGACTCTTTGGATAAGGTAATTTATAAAGTCAAGACTCTTTGGACAAGGTAATTTATAGCAGGGTGGGGGTTTTTTTCACTTTACCTGTATTCCTTCGACTTTGTCTATTATGCTGCAATAAAAAAAAAGCCAGAATAATCTTAGAATAGCAAAATTATTTTAACCATTGCCTTTATTTACTTTGGTATACCCCACAACTACATAACCATTCAATTCCCTCAGGTTTCCCATGGCCTGACCAGAAAAGCCACAAGTAGCCAGTAAAACTTACCTGATCATTTCCTCTTCCCCTATCTATTGCTGCTAAAATCACAACAAGAACATACCTTGGCCCACATAAGGGGCAAAGACAGAAATTTCTCTTACAGTCCTTAATGGATTTAGTCAGGAAACTTGTGCAGCAATGCTTAGTGGACTGTGCATGAGGTACAGCCAGGAGCGGAAAGGGAATCATAAACCCAGCCTCTTTTTGGTCTCTGATGAATCCACTCTTGTTCCCCCAGACTGAATTTCATTCCTCATCCCCTCACCCTGTGGGGTTCAGAGCAGCTTCTGTGTTACCTACCCAGGCACACCACACAGGCCATGGCTGTACCTGACACCCTGACTGGTGAGACTGCAATGATTCTTTAATTACTTTGGCATTATTTCACAGGGGGGAAAAAAAGAAACTAAAGATGAAACCAGGAAGCCCTGTGGAACTGAAGAGCTGATTACCTGAACCAAGATAAAATGATTCAATGCATTAACTTCACTGAAAACATTCTGCTGAGTTCCAAAAATACACATTCCCAACAGACAGCAATTTAAAACAATTTTTTCCTGGTTTACAAGTGATGTTAACCACTGATAAATGGTCATCTATTTCAGTCTATCACATCTGAAAATATTAAACTATCCTAAAACCCTATTTTAAAGCACATGTTGACCTCTTTAATGGCTCTGAAAATATTATATGGCACAGCAAGATTAGAATATAATCCTGTCTATATATATAGAAAGAAATATTGCTACATTTTGACGGCATAGTAAGACTGTATCATTAAATACCTTAAATATTGTCTTCTTCCATTTTTTAATATCCTTCCTTGACACTTGCCCCCATCGTTTTGGTCCTAGAAATAACAAAAAGTAATAATATTAACACAGCTTTTCCTATAACACCATCTATACTGAATATCACTCTAACAAACAAATATTTAGGAAGAACATATTACAGAATAATAAAGCATTATCAAATCTGAACAGTCTCCTCCACAACAGCTGAAAGAAAAATTTACAGGAAAACAAACCAAGAGAATATGGTAATTCAAGTTAATTGAGAAGTCAGGCAAGGCAAAAAAAATAATCACATGTTGCGTCTAACAAGACTGAGCTAAAATCCAAAGAGCATTACAGCCCAAAATGCTACCAAGAGGGGAAAAAAGGCAAATACCTTTAGTTTTTATTTTAGATTTTATTTAGTGAATGCAGACTATATGTTATCTGAGGTTATTTAAAGCCATAATTAAGGCTCTGCAGGACTGAGATCCATAATCATTCCATACTGAATAGAGGTCACTATGCCAAAAAGCATAACCAAGCCTTTAAAAATCCAAAGCTGTCTATTACAGTACTGTATGAATGTTTCCTCCCTCTCCCAAAGGACACTGTATATAAAATGTAAGGCTGCCAGTCTGTAAAAACCTTTGCTGCACAGCTGGTATTTCTCATGTCTATCCAGTAAGTTACAGGAACTGATAAGGCAATCTATGTATCATAATCCTCACTTCAGTGATAATAAAACCTGCCAGAACATTTCATTTCTCTGAAAAACCATCAAGATACTAAGTCACAAGTCCCACTAAAACCCTGAGCAATATGTTTTAAAGCTTTAGCTTTTTTTCCTCAATAAGCCTTCCATAAGCATTATTGCTCGATAATGGATCAACCATTACAATGAAAAACTGGATAAATATTGTCACACATGGTTTAGACTTATGCTATCCACATGGGAGCATTCAATGAAAAGTTGAAGAGACTATCTACCTACTCCACTCTGATGTTTGGCACAGCAGAAATTTATCAGAGCAGTATTCAGAACACTAAGTGGAGATGAAAATACACAATCCGTTCACACGTATCAAGTTCCTGCTAAAAACTTCCATTCCTTTGCTTCCTCTTGAGTCGTCTCCATTTTGGTTCTTCTTCTCCCAAGTCATCCAAATATTACCCCTTTTTATCCTGAATTTTGGTAATAACTCTCATCTTGTCTAAAATGGAGCGTGCAATAGGCTAAAACTGCACATAGGAGTAAACTCTTGGTATTACATCAAAGTCTACATATGAAACGTCATATGTAAATGAACAAAAATCAGTGTCTGTTGCACTTAATTATTCTATAGCTGCCACCACTTGCATGCTTTACTAAGTCTAAACACAGAGTCTGTAAATGTAGCTTTAAGAAGTTCTTACCGTCAGGTGTATCATAAGTGAGAGTATCCATGGAAATAAGTAAGTCATCTTCAAAAGGATGATTGTACTAAATAAAAAGAAGCATTAAGTATTAGAATAGGCGATCAAAGCAATAGTTTAACGTGTGTTTTCAAGACAACTTTGCATTACCCAAAACATGAAGTTCAGTATGTTGTTTTATTGGCTAAAGCTAGACGTCAGCAATTAACTCCTAGAGGAAACCGGTGTATTTTAAGCACGGATGCAAGCCATTCCACCTCAAGGCATGAGACAGCCAGTGCCAAAACAGGGCTCCAGAGAGTTTCCAAAAGCAGCCAAGCTGCCTCTTAACAGTTTCAGCCAATCTTCCCCTGCAGTAACTAAAAGCAGCCCCCACCTGAGACCAATAGCTCATGACACGTGAAAACACCCAATGTGACACCAGACGAGAAAAACCTTCTCGGGGCAGACGAAGCCCGGCGGCAGCACAGAATATCTCCTGCAGGTGAGAGCCGCCTCCCGGGATAACCGCGTGCGGCTGTGCTCGGAGCAGATCCTCTCGGAGAGGAGGGGTCACGGAGGGAGACCCCCGCTTTCCGCAGCTCCACTGAACACGCCCCGTCTGACGCGATCTAATCGGGGTCAAGGACACGATCAAGCCAACCCGCAATTGCGATTAAGTCGCGTATCCAGCGCTGGCAGCCGCAGGTGTCCACTGTGTGGCTGCGTTCCGGGAGCTGGCTGCTGCCGGCCCGCCGCTGCCAAGGCACGGCCCTGCACGGACGGCACCGCTGCTCTCAGCGCCCGCCTCCCCGCCCGCAGCTCACCCGCTCCAGGATGCGGTTCATGGAGGCCACGAAGCGGGCGTTGCTCCGCCGCAGCCCCTCCTGCACGTCCGCGTCCCGCTCCACGGCCTCCATGGCGCGGGGCTTCTGCTGTCGCCGCCCGCGCCCCAAATCAATTCAAACCGTGCGCCACCGCCCCGCTTGCCGCCTCCCATTGGCTGCTGCTCAAATCAGTTCCGGCGCTGCAGCCAATACAAGCGCGCGGCAGGCAGGCTTTGTATTCTGATTGGCTGCTACGTCTACTGGGCGCCCGATCACCCCGCCTCCAAGTCCTGGCTACCGGCGCCAGTCCAGGAGCGGCGCGATGTCGCTGTTCTACCTGGCAACAGCGGCTGGCCTCAGGCTCCCATTGGCTGCCGGACCAGCGCCAGCGGCCGGCCGCGGGCTCCCATTGTCTGCAGAGCTGATT
>VZTZ01008604.1:786641-814510 GCA_013400955.1 Drymodes brunneopygia | reverse complement strand
TGGCAGCGACCGACCGCGGGCTCCCATTGGCTGCAGAGCTGATGGCAGCGACCGACCGCGGGCTCCCATTGGCTGCGGGGCATAAGGCTCGTTCTCCACAGGCAGGACGCGGCGCCGCCGGGGCAGGAAGTGCCCGGGGGCTCGTTCCGCCATGAGCTGCTGCTGCCGAGCTTTCCATTCCGGTGTCTCTGAGCGCTGTCTCTGTGGGTAGTTTGGGTACTATTCCGTTCATACCTAATATTCTTCAAGTAACCATTGGCTTTCTATAAAATAAAGGGTTTTTGAAAAACAAAATACCATCGGCACATCGAATTCCCTGGAACCTCCCATTATAAAAACATTTTCCATTTTGAGAATGTAAAGACAGATGCATTTTTCGTGATCCCTTATTGTTTAAAGCTGATCTGTATTTACTTATTGTTCATTCAGTTGTAATAAATATTATTTTTGTGGTTGGTAGGACTTCAGAAAATTATATAGGTTCATCAATTACATTTAAGCATTCTTACTAGTATGTGATTGTGAAGAAGCTGGGTAGATTTGCAGAAGCTTTAAATGCTTTCTCTTCACATTCACTTTGATGGAAGCTGTGCTTTGAATATATCAAAGCTTATATAAACTTCCTAAGGTTTAAAGATAGAGGGGGAAAATATATGAATCAATCAGAATCTCTGCATAACAGATTGATAAAATTCGTGGCCACTCAGTAGTTTGAAGCAAGACCCTATAATCTTTCCTTTCCCACAGGTAAAATATATTTCTAATTTTACTCCCTTGAATAGATGAAATATAATTTCTGTGATACTTTCAACACAGTCAAATATTGGAATACCTTGGAATAGTAGTAGGGATTTTATTAGTAGACAAATAAATCTATACATACCCCAGGCAAGCTTTACATGATGTAGAGAGAATGAGACCTGGAGCCCCACATTTAGAGGAGGATAAAAGGAAATAACAGCTAACTGACTATTCAATACTTCCAACTTTCAGAATGCTAATCATATGGGAAAAAAAAATTGCATCATTAAGTTGCTTGTGGGGAAAAAAAACCCATCGGAATATTTCTGGTTTTTCACCAGCGGGTTTAGGGTCATCCTGGCCTTCTTGGTGTTGTCCTGTGGCCCCCTTGCAGTGCTTTGATAATTTAATATTGAAATGCAATGCACACAGGATGAGATTAATTACTGTCCTCTGACATCTCCTAGCTGAGGACTCACTCACTTTACAGCCTTAACGTCTTTTATTTCCTTCATATGTGATTTTATGCTAGAAATAATAGAAGTAGCCCTTGGCTTATTCTGTGTTTGAGCTAAACCCCAACCTAGGAAAACAAGTGTTTTCAGTTTTCTCCAGAAGTTACTTTTGTCTGTTTTGAATTCATGGTGCACCTCAGTAGAGTGACAAGAGCATTCAAGTGCAAAAAATTTCTTCTACCACCTGTACGAGAAAATGAGAGTGAGGTTCAGCAGCTGTGCATGAAAACTGTCCTAAAACAGCAGTAACTGGTGGATTTGATAATGTGTAACCAAAAAATTTCAAACTGCATGACCTTAGGAACCACAAAGTCAACAAAGATTAGCTATGCTTGGGTGAATTTATGTAGACTGCAGAGCAAGGTTGTGGGTCAAACTGTTGACAAGCTAAAGAAAGAAAACTAGGAAGAGCTACAGTGTAAAAACCCTGATGAATGATCTGTATATGAAGTAGCATCTGTTCATTTGTATTGTGTGACCAGAATGACCTGACTTTTCTAACACTCCTCTGTAGTCCTTTTTGTGTCTGCTGCTTGTCTTCCCTTGTTTAATTGTTGATGTCGTAAATTAACAGACTTCCCACTTGTCTTGTGTTTGTGCAGCGCCAGGCTCAACAAAATCCCTGTCTCAGGTTCTGCTCCAGTAAAGATACTTAATAAATCATTTTTTCTGAAGTCATGAATGAGCTGAATCCTGTGAGTAGTGGTTTGCAGTCCTCATTTGGGTGGAGATGCCGGGGTTGTAAAGCTGTGGTTGTGCTCTGTGCCGTGAGGAAGCAGGGGTGATGGCAATGCCCTGATCCCACTGGCCAGTACACAGCCAGACTGCTGAGTCTTGGCTCTTGGGTTCTTCTTGCTCTGCCACTGGGAAAGGGCACACTGCTGTCTGCAGGAAATTTCCTGTGGTGTGAAGACTACTAGCATCTTTTTAATCTTACTACTAAGTAAACAGTGAACATTGTGCCATTTTTTTTTCCAGAAAAGAGAATATATTAATATGATGCAGAAACAGGCATTTCAAGAAGAAAACTTATGTAGTGTTTATGTAGCACCAGAAGCTCATCCTCTGTTCTGTCCAAGCTCCACATCTTCTGCCTTTCTGTTGAGTAGGTCTGTGCAGAAATGTTTGACAGAAGATTAAACTTCAACTATTCTTTGATTAATTTGACTCTTAGAAGAATAATTTGTGCTTCTGAGTTACGTGTGTCATTGTTTACCCTATGGTTTACTGCTATGTGTAATTGTTTTAATTCAGGGTGTTTATTCATATTTGGAGACGCCTGTGTCCTCCCCAGCTCATCATTTAGTCCAGTCTCAAGCTGTATTTTATCTCTTTAATCCTTTTATCACTTAAAAAAAAAAATCAAAACATCTTCACTAAGTGATCATTTTTACTATTCTGCTCTGAACTCTCTCCAGTCACTCAGTGTCCTTGACTACCTGGGCATCTGGAATAATAAATAATTTTCTGAACACAACCTCTGAAGAACCATATAAAAAAGTAATTTACACATCTATTTTCTGTAAATGTTGATCTTCAGATACAGCCAAAACATCACATTGACTACTGAAATGACAAACTCCTCTCTCTTCAGCATGCTTCTTCTGGATTGCATGCTGTCCTCTCTCTTTATACAAGAGAGTATAAAAGCATGGAATAACTACTCTTTTCCAGAAAGCCTTGCACAGCTCAGCTTGTGTCAAGTCAGTGAATATAATTAGAGATTCAGAGGCTGTAAAAAATCACTGAGTAGAGTGCAGTGGGGAGTGGCTGTAGGCATGCAGGAGTGCAGTGGAAAAGGGAAGCATGAGCATCCCAGGAAAACACCACAGTTAAAGAGTCAGCCCAGGCCAGGTGCTGCAGCAGACGCTTTGTATTGTTCCTCTGCAAGGAGTCTTGCCTTCCCTGCTCCCTGAGAGCTGGGAGGGAAAGCACTGCTTTACTCCTCCTTACTCACAACTCCATTCAAAGTCATAAATTAGTTTCTTCACATGAGGCAGTCCCTGCATGAGCGTCTGTTAAACAGACAAATATTTCCAAACCTTATCATAATTAAACAGTCCCAACCACTCCATAACTCTGCTTATATAAAGCATAAAAGAAAAGAAAACAAAGAAACAACCACACTTGGCCATCAGGAAGGCATCAAAAATCTTGCTTGTCAAGTCAAAAATTTTGCTGAGCTTCCAAACACAGTCCTGGGCTGAGTAACATTATTTAGGTCCCTATTTCTGAAAACTGTGTGCAGTCCTGCTGGAAGCACATCTGGAGCAGGCTCTAAGGCTGCACTTGCTGGATCACTTGTTTTCTGAAGGCTTTGTACTGCCCCCAGTTGTCAAGAGCATGTGTAATTTTGTTTGGGAGTAATTTTATTAGTTCCAGTCTAATTATTCCTCTGCCAGAATGGGGCGTTGTTATTTTCATCTTTGGTCTTGATGTACTGGATCTGGCCAGGATGAAGCTAACTCTTCACAGCAGCCCTTTGGTGCTAAGTTTTGGGCTTGTGGCTAAAGAAAGTAGTTTTGGTAAGACAATAATTGTGTGGCTGTTGCTGAACAGTGATTGCAAACACAAGGCTTTTGCTTTTTTCCCCACTGCACTGCTCCTCCCCCACTCCACTGAATATGAGTAGGCTGGACCTGTGCAAGAAGTTAGGAGGGGACCCAATAAAGGTCTGACCTGAATTGACCAAGGGATGTTCCATGCTGTGCAATGTTATGCTCGCAGTAAAATCTGGGGTAGAGGACGAAGAAAATGAGGGGTTTTTTCTTTCACATTGGCCATTGCTTGGAGACTTCTCTTGTGGGAAATAGTGAGTCTTTGCCTTTGCATCTCTTAGTGTTCATAGGATTGTTTTCCCCCTTCTATCACTTACTCAAGTGTCTTTATCTTGACTCCTCAGTTCTCTTACATTTTCTCTTCCTGTTCTCTGCCCTGTCCTGGGGTGCATGTGGATGCTTGGCTGCTGGCAGGACTCAACCTACAGCAGGTTATTTCTGCTGTATAACCTGTTATTTCTGAAGCCTTCTGATCACTGAAGTATGTCTGACTGCTTGCTCATTTATAAAGACAGGTCCCAAGCTCAACTACCCTGTCTGTGAATACAGGAATAAGCAATTACTAGGACAACAATCACCATGAAATGGTCAATCCTTTTTCCATCACACGTGGGAATACAGAAGTGAGAATGAAAGTAATTTTTAATCATTTAGGACTCAGGGCACATAGCTCAGGAATCTGACCTAATAGGATTGTATTACCATTGAAGCAAAGGATGAGAATTTCCTTGAAAAGGAATGAGCGATTCTTGTCCCTTTCACTACTCACCACTGTCCTCAGTTTTCAGCATCTGTTGAAACTGTCTGGATTGACTTTTGGTCCAAACTCTTCACTCTCTCTGGCATTTTGTAGGAGTAGCTCTGTAGTTCCTGCTTGAGTTGGCAAAGAACTGAGTGTCACCAATGTGCTGAACAACTGCCACAACTCAAGAGTCCCATCATATCTCTCTTGCATAGGTATCAAACTGCTTCACAAAACATGGTAAGAATTATTAACCTTGCCTTGTAGACAGAACACCCAAGGCACAGAGATAAGTGATTTGCCCAGGGTTGTTGTGCACATGCTGTTGGCACACTGGTGAATAGGCTGTGAGCACACCCGAAATTCTAGTCTAGCATCCCCCTGCTTGACAACATTAACCTCTGACTAATCACAGCCAGTTCCCCTGGGTGCTCCCACTCCCCTCAGTATGGAAGGCTCAGGATCTCCCCCTGGCTGCTGGTGCTCCTGAGGCACACACAGCTGCCTGGCGTGTCCCTTCCCATCTGCCTTTGAAGGAAAGGAAGCAGCCACTGCGTGTGACCCCGTTCCTTCCTGCCAGCTTGCACAAATGCATGATTGCAGTGGGATACATTGGAGGCAATATAAAAGCACATCCATCTGCAACAGAGACCACTAAAAGATGTGCTGTAATCATCACTGCTACCTAACCTCTGTCCTGCGTGAGCAGATTGAATTGTTTTAAAATGTTTGAACACAGCACTCATTGTGATCAATGTCATTCTGTTGATCAGATCAGTGGGAATGAAGAATAAAACCCCATTTACTGAACAACAAATATTGGCTGTGTTTCCGAAACAGGCCGAGGGCTTATTGAAAAGAATATTGATTGAGCCAAGAAAACATCAAGCAGTTATAAAAGTTTTATCATATTCTCATTCAAGCCTGCCTTCAGTGCCAGGAATTAAAATTCTCCCATTTCCTGAGCATGGAAGAACCATTTCCATAATGTTCTGTAGGCCTCCAATGCTTAGCATCTGTACTGAATGGTAGAATTATTCGTTGCAAGTGATTTAGCTGAGATACATGGTGCTTTCTGCACCAAGTGTACAAATTATGCACAAACAAGCTGTGATTTCTTGAATGTTTCTCACTTGAAATTGTTTAACAAAGAGCTGGGCAAGCCTATGTTAGCCCACAAGGTATTTTTTAAGTGGTCAGAATAAATATTTGGTCTTCATGACTGAACAACATATGCCTGGTCCCTCAAATCAGATGAAATTCTAATGAATCCTCAGATAGAAAAGATTAGTTTCATTACAAGAATGTGTCTATATCTTTATTAGAAAACTGCTCATAAACATTTACAGTTGCCTGAGAGAACTACTGTATGCAGGGAGTGAAAGGCCATGTTCAGAAGGGCACAAGTGCTGTGGCAGTGTCTGGTTATGGAGGCTCTGTGGGGTTAAAGAGCAGAAATGTTTGCCAGGAGAAAACAGAAAGTTGTTTTTCTGGGCTGTGTTTGTGAAGACTTACACATCTCTACACACCAGGAGGTCCTCACACATGCTGCTGTGTTCTCAGGGAGTTTTGTATAGCAGGTTCCTGGCTAAGCCAGAGTTATGTAGCATGTACACCTATGTGTTGCAAAATTGACTTTTATCCTACCCCAGAAAGGGTGTGCTGTGCATCCTTCCTCCTTTGCAAAGCTTGTAAGAATTCATGGCTGCAGGGCCAGTGGGCAGCATAGCTTTACAGACATATCCTGATTGTGTCAGAGCTCTGACTCCTGATGAATGTGAACTGCAAAATGAGGGTTTAAACTATCTGGGCTTATAGGCTTCAATTTTCTTTGTCTGGCCTGTCACTTCTGAGATGCAAAGGACAGTTGCATTGGTACATGGAGTTCTGAATTTTTGTCCTTCTTCCTTCTGTGAGATCTCTTCAAGGAAGTGGAAGGAAATTTCATACATGAAGAGTTCTTTAAAATTATGATAGGGTCTGTGTGAAGGTGGCTGAAGAATTGGGGTGCAAAAAAAAAAAAAAAGATCAAAAGGGATAAAAGACCTGGAAGCAAGTGCCAGGTAGAAAATAAAAATGTGTGACGCATTGGTAGGGGTAGCTTGGGTGCAGGTAGATACAATTAGGAGCAAGGTCAAGAGGAGCAGGGAAAGCCTTGAAAACCAGCAACAGATGCACACAGTGTGGATGCATCTCAAGGCAAGAAGGAACATCTCCTTACCTGAGAAAAAAACAATAAGCAGCACAAAACCAACAAGAAGATATAAACTAATTCTTCATATGATTTATCTGGGAAGGAAAAAATCGAAGTAGCAAGTCCAGATTCATACTGTAGCACCCCTAGCTCCAGCTGTACACCTGCTACACAAGCCAGTACAGTGCTTCCTAATGGAACCTGTGCTTGGAAATGCCAATGCTGAGGACACCTTCCCAGCCTGCACTGTTACACTGTGGTCCTTCCCATCATCCAGCACCCCTATTGTGTAACTCCAGCTGCGTTTGTGTGTACTGTGCTACTTTGACAAGATGAATGTTGTGCTCCTCATCACTTAACCCAGTATGCTCAAGTTAAAGATTCAGTTTGCTTTTTGGCACAATTAAACCAAATAATTCAGAAAGAAAACAAAAGTATTGCTTTGTTTGCCTTACTCTTATGATGCTTGAGGTTAACATTTATTTGCTTAGACATTCCTCTGGGATTAGAGGAGGTCTGGTCATGTCAACACAGACCTATGCTGTGAGGTGTGGTATAAGATCTCAGCAAGGAGATGGGTGCTGGGAGGGAGCAAAGGAGCTGCTACTGAAGGGGTTGTACCTTTTGCTTATGTCTTTTAAAGGATTACACGGATTAGCAGAGTGTGAAGAAACAACAGCCGATCAGGAATCATTTACAGATATCTAGTAGGATGATTTATAGAGGGGAAATTAGAGCTGGATTTACACAGCTCACTGTATCTGGACCCCATATTAGTAGGGAGGTTGTAGTGGTACTGAGTCTCAATAAAATCTCCTTTAGGAATAATTCTGCTTATTTGGGCTGCTCTATCTCTGCACTCTTTTCAGTATCACAGAAACATGTGGAGATAGACTTGTAACCAAATACTAATCTTGCAAACTCCACAAAAGTTAACTAACACCATCTGTGGCAGTTTTTACTGCAAATTACCACAACATGTGAAATGCTTCTCACTGATTAGTAGAGCTTTGTCATGGGAACAGTGTCAGAAGGCCTCCTTCACCATGGCTCTCATTTCCAGATGTCTCTGCTTTAGATGTGTAGGAAAGAATGCTTGATTATATCTCTTCAGTAAAAAGGAAGATACTTCTTCTCAGTGTGCCTTGAATGTTAATGTGAAGCAGAAATGAAAGAAATTAAACCAAGCAGCACGAGCAGCACATATGTAAGCAAAAAGTCTTCTCCGTCACAAAGCTACTCCCCTGATGCTGAAAAACCATTTTTATCTATCCCCTCCTGCTTGTTCTCAGGGTTTGTTTCCTTCTCTCTTGATGTTGCAGTAGTACTTTGGACAAGTAGAAGAAAGCAGAAAGGATTTGGAGGAGGAAAAACTTCACCTCAGCAACAAGCAGACCAAAACAGTGGGAACAGGAGAAAAGACATGAACAATCAGTGAGTCCAGAGGACAGCCACCAAGATAATAAAAGGGATGAATCACATCTTCTGGGGGAAAGGCTGAGAGAATTGGGATTGTTCAGCCTAGAGAAGAGAAGGCTTTGAGGTGACTTAATTGCAGCCTTCCACTGTCCGAAGGGTGCCTACAAGAAAGATGGAGAGAGACTTTTTACAATGGCAGGTAGTGACAGGACAAGGTGGAGTGGCTTCAAGCTGAAAGAGGGCAGGTTTAGATTAGATATTAGGAAGAAATTTTTTTCTGTGAGGGTGGTGAGACTCTGGAAGACATTGCCCAGGGAAGCTGTGAATGCCCCCTTCCTGGAAGTGCTCAAGGCCAGGTTGGTTGGGGCTTTGTGCAGCCTGGTCTGGTCGAAAGTGTTCCTGACTGTGATAGAGGGGTTGTAACTGGATGATCTTTAAGGTCCCTTCCAATCCAAGCCATTCAATGATTGTGTGATTCTATCATTTGTTGGACTGTTACCTTCTAACTTTTATATCTGCAGGAAGTAATTTCTTACACCTCCATCCTTCTTTTGTCTGTTTTAAGACCATTGATTAGCACTCCCCTTTAGTCCTAGCAATTGCTTCTTGCCTGTTGTGCACATTTGGCACAAAGGTGTGGCAGCATTTGGCACTTTTCTAGAGAGGAGGCTATGGAGGTGACAGCAGAACACATCCTGTATCTGAGTGGGCACAAATGTGCTTTCTAGAACAATCAAACCCACCAGAAAATAGCAAATTAAGATTTATAATTGTGTTCTCCAGAGGCATTTACTAACCCTGGCAGACAGAACACAGGTTTCTGGGAGCTTCCCTTTTTGGGGAGCAACACTATGCATTTATTTTGCTTGATTTTTTTTTATATAAGTTTCTCAAGATAGTGAGTCTCGTGCTGACCTACCACTACAAGAACTTTCTCTTTCCACTGACGATCTAAGAAAAAGCAGTTCCTGACTTAGGTACTTGGGAATCTCACCATCATAGATAATGAAAAAAATTGATCCTTAAAAAGTTCATATTTTTTGTGTATTTTGGTGTATTTTTTCATGACTTAGAAGATAACTAAATTATTATTGTATTCTTCCCTGATTGCTAACTGACATGGTCATTGAATGCTGAGCTGGTGAATAGGATACAAAAGGGAAGACTGACCTAATTAAAAAATAAACAAGGACAAGGGAAAAAAGATTCTCTTTTGATATAAGCACCCTTAGTATGATAAGAACAATAAAAACATGTTTAATTGCAAACGTTCAACGTTTTCTTCTGTTAGCAGCTTTTTAAAACTGAGCTGTGTTTTAAACCTGAGGGGATTTGAAATCCTCCAGGATAGAAGCAGTTTGTCAAATATTTGTAATTTAAATGAAAAGAAAAGGAAAAGTGCAAACTCTTCCAATATTGTCCAGAGCGATTAAAGGTAAGTGCTGGAGGTATGCTGGAAGTGTAAGAAAAAAAAAGAAAGAAACCCACATAATTTTTATTGCTTTGGGAACAAGGATGGAAGGGGCGTGTGAATGGATGGTAAGAATGAAAAGCTGTGCCTGAAGCCTGATGGGAGTTTAGTCTCTTTTGATACCCTCAAAACTGTGTCAACCCTTTCCATGAATATTTCATTGGTTTTTAAAAGGAAAAGGATCATGATTTTAATACCTCACCTGCTTTAAAAAAATGTTTTCAAAATACTTATTTCATTCCTTCCCTACATCCTCCAGCAGTAGCCCACAGAAATACATAAAAGGTTAACAAAAGTGCTATATAAAAGGTTAATAAGAGTCTGAATAAATCAGGAATTTGATATGTTCTTTAGAAGTTAGTGACGAAATTCTGTTCTGGTTTGCAATCAATGGGAGCATTGACTTATATGGGACCACAAATGGACTATAAGTTCATATTCGTTTATCATTCTGAATGTACTTTGTGTTTTCCAGGAAAGGTGAAATTTAAAACATCTCTAATTGCTATGTATATGCTAGTGACTAGATGGCTTATGGGATAGGAGAATAAAATACTAACCATTTTCTCTTTATGTCAGTTGCTCACACTCAGCTGTCAGTTGCCATTCAGAGGGCATGTAGTGACTTGAGAGGAAGAATTTACTGTGTTTCCTAAATAAACAGCAGTTTTCCTCAGCTTGGAAAATTCTGCATGCCAGCACATTGGCTACTACCTTACTAACTTGCACAGCTAATGAAAATAATCTAGAGAGGAACCATGATAAGTACCTTTGTTTTATTGAGCTGTTGAACATTCTCAGCAAATAAACAGAAGACATCTTGAGTACTTAGTTCCCTTGGTATTTGAGAAATCAGGTGCAGTACCAGTGCAGAAGACACTGCTGGGCAGATCATCATTATTTCAGATTCCTTACTTGTAACATTGCTAATCTGATTTCTTCTGAATGCTGGAAAATTTCAGAAGACTATTTTAGTTTGTACCTTTGCACAGGAGATGATAAAGAGATGACAGGCTAATGTGTCTGACTTCTTTTGAGCTTTACTTTCAGTGCGTTGTTGGAAAAGTTTTTCAGTTTCATTGGGGCATCAAGGAGAGCCAAATTTCAGACAGACCCTCAGATTAAGTACGATATACTTTCTGGTTTTGTTGTGCACTTGTTGTCAGATATTGTCTGAGGTACAGAACATGAACATGCCTCTCCATAGCCTCATTCTGTTCTTCCTTTTCCTCTTTTCCGTGCTTTGACATTTACACTTTCCTTTAGAATATGTCCCTTAGGAACAGAGATTGTCACATCATGATATTCCTTTAATGAGGCCTGCTCTTTGGTACCTTCCTTCCCTTTTAAGGTTTCTTCCCCTGCTTCTTTTCCTCTATGGTCTTTTCAGGTGTTCTGGGACTGGATGGATCCAGTCCTCCCTCCCAGCATCTCCAGTATTCTGCACAGGACATGAGTTTTTGTAAACAGTGCAGCTTGAAATGAGACAAAAGATTCAGGCCTTACTTTCAAACTGAAGCCAGCTAGTTTAGCAACTCAAAAGTTATTGTTTCAATACAGTGTTGTTTTTAAGCACAATAAAAACTGCCTAGCAAGGTGTCTTAAATTTTCTTACAGGTTGTGGACTCCCCATCCTTGGGGGCATTCAAGACCAGGCTGGATGAGGCTCTGAGTAAACTGGTCTAGTGGAAGGTTCCCTGCCTGTGACAGGGGATTTGGAACTAGGAGATCTTTAATATCCGTTTCAACCCAAACACTTCTATGATTCTGCTGCAGGGGAGGTGGAAATAAAAATTAAGTAGTGATGCAGCAATGCCTTTAGAATAACTAAGTTACCTTTGATGGCTGACTCTTCTGTCACATGGCTGCTGTGAGGCAAAAATCAGTGCAGGCCTAAGCAGAAGATGTCACTTTTCAGGTCGATCCATGTTGTCCAATGGTGATCCATATAGCTGAAGCTGAAACTCCTAGCCCTGCACAGCACCATCCCCAAGTCACATCCTGTGCCTGAGAGCATTGCCCAAACACTTGTTGAGCTCTGTCAGCATTGGTGCTGTGGCCACACTTCCTGAGAAGCCTGTCGAATGCCTGACCACCCTCTGGATGAAGAACCTTTTCTCTCTCGTGCAGGGCTGCTAATCAAAAGCACCCTGTGGATTCAAGCAGCTCTCAGGATCATCCTTTCAGCAGTGCCCTAAACCACAAGCATTTGCTAAGGTGTGTACATAACATGCACCAACACTGGCCTTTCTTTTTCCTTTTCTGCTGTCTGCTCAGCTAGCAATAGGCATTCTGATAGTCAGGCCAACTTACAGTATACTTCGTGACTACAAATCACCTCCAGAATGATGAGTTGCAGATTCATGTTGTTTCAGAACAAGATTTTGGGAGGAGGGGTCACACTTGGAAGGTTTTCCATGTGTCACTGATTTCACTTGATGAGCAGATGACAAGTTTAGATAGAAGTTATGGCCATAATGCATTTATCTCAAGCAGCTGTTTATCAAATTGTGTTTAAGTAGTCAAAGGAAATGTATGTTAATCAATTTAGAAAAAAAAATTAGATAGAATCTGATGTATAGCTGTGGAGTTACTGTAGGTAAGTAATTTTTTAAATGATGTGCTACAGTGTTTATATTAAAATACACAGATACTTGCATCTTAATTACACAGTTTTCTGCTAAATGACTTTAGATTACTGTAGGAAATGAGCATTTCAGCTACACCTTCCCAATTTACTCTAACAAAATAGGGCCAAGAATTTCCTTACATACATTGTTTTATAATGCAACACAGAACTCTCCGAGAACTGATAATTCACTTCATATAATTACAGTTATGCAGAAAAATTAGTCAGATTTAAATGGAAATACTCTTTTAAAAATCCCCTTATTAAAAAAAAGTCAGTGTATATAGACACTAGTTATTTTTCCAAGTCTGTCAATTCATTAGTTTAAAACCAAAAATCCCAAACCTAGCTGTTTCCATACACACAAGCTCCTTAGGTTGAACATTTTATTTGAAATATTGTAAAGCCAGTTCTGAAGGACATCACTCTCATAGGCTTTAAACAAAGAACAGTGACTTTCTGAAGTCTGGGTGTGAGAAAACTGACAGTAACATATTTCTGTGTCAAAGATGAATAAATAAAAGAACTTCAAATTCAAAGCATCAGCAATCTCATACATCATTTTATTTTTTTAATTTTTTCTTATTAAGGATATAAAAGATTCAAATGTCAGAACTGTAATGTCAGAACTGTTTATAATGTCAAGTGGTGCATGTTGCATATTCTTTCTATATTCCATTGATCAACCAGAACCTGGGATAATAATTGCAGATGATGGAGTACATTTCATGTGCAAATGGACATGGATTTGAAGTGAATTTGGAAGAAAAAGTCTTTCATATTGAAGTTTTAGTAACTGTTTTGTTCAACCTGCACCAATTCTTGCATGAATTATTTTGCATAATTCTGATGTTTCTAACAATAATTATTGTTAGTGTGATGCCTGCAGGGCATTGTCAGGCAAGGAGAACTTAGTCTTATGATATAATATAGTAATTTGATAAAACTTGTTACAGACTTGAGAGAGAATCAATCATGATGGAATCAGAAAGAACTATAATTTTCCCTTTGCAAACATTTCATGCCATTCCATTTCAGCTTGTAGAATTAATCTTGTTATTTACAAAGTAAGGTTGTGTTGTTTTGAGCCCGCATTTCTAAAAAAATGAAGAATATGTGATCATGCCATCTGCAAATGTCTTCCCTGCACTCCTTGCTACCACCTTCAGAGACAATTACAAACCAGTCTGACTGGAGGTAGAAGTCTCAGAAAGACTCAAGTGCTAAAAGCTTTCACCTAGGTATTTGGGCAGGGCAAAGATACCAAAATTAGTTAGGGAAAGGCTGTTTGTTTTGCAGAAGTACAAGTTACCCTATACCTCTTCCCTTTTGTCTCATGCAGCCATGGCAAAGAGCCCAGTAAAAACATTTTTTTCCAAAGGAGGACATACAAGTCAAAGAACACAAATCTCTGGGAGTACTTACAAAATTATTTGGGTTTTGCTATTCTTTGAACTTCTGATTTTGCTTTACAAAGACAACAAAATTTAATTCCAACACTTTTATAAAAGGTTAATTTGAAAGAACAGTGGCTAAGCCCTGGAAAAAACATCAAAATATCACATTATTTTAATTTACAAATGTAATAAAATCAAGAGTAGTTGAGAGCTTGTTAAGGAGGACACACATCTTGGGGATATTAAGCTAACTGAAGTGTTTCCCGGAGAGCTTAATCCAATTTTGAGTATTGACTAGAGCAAATGTTAGGTTAATACAAAGCAGGCTTTGTTCTTAATTCATCTGGATAGAACACAGTCCTACCTAAAAGTCTGTGCCCACACTTTAGATAGGAGGTTAAAGAACACATTATTAACAGAAAAAAATTACTAACTTTATGTCTTCTAGAAAAGTTGCAGTTTTCATTATTTTCATTATTTTATTGATTAGTCTGAACAGAAGAGAACTTCCTGTTTTCAGTTTAGATAGTGGTAATTTTCTTCACAGTAGGTGGTGTGAGGCTGTGTTTTGGATTTCTGACCAAAACAACATTGATAACACAAAGATGTTTTCATTACTGCTGAGAAGCACTTGCACAGTGACAAGTCCATTTCTGCCTCTCACCCCACCCCACCACCGAGTGGGCTGGGGGTGCACAAGAAGTTGTGAGGGGGCAGAGCCAGGACAGCTGAAGCCAAGTGACTACAGTGATGTCCCACACTATGTGGAGTCATGCTCTGCATATAAAGCTGGGTGAGAAGAAGGAAGGGAGGGGATGTTCAAAGTGATGGCATTTGTCTTCCCAAGTCACCCTTATGCTTCTTAATGGATCCATGCTTTCCATGAAGATGACTGAACATCTGCCTGCCTGTTGGAAATGGTGAATGAATTCCTTGCTTTGCTTTGCTTGCACGCATTTTCTTTCCATAATAAACTGTCTTTATCTCAGCCCACAAGTTATCTCACTTTCACTCTTCCAGTTCTCTTCCCCATCCCACTAAAGTGGGGTACGTGAGCAGCTAGCCAGGGTTTGACCACAGCACGTTCACAGACACCAAATAAGTTACTTTTACTGCATCAAATACCTTTTCTATTGTATGCAGGCAAAAGTTTGTTTGTTTGTTTGTTTTCTGTGGCTGCCACAGTCATTAGCAAGGGAAAGGATGAAGAAAATAAAAGGAGGTATATGAAGAGTGAAAGTTGTTACTCCTGGAGAAGGCTGCTCAGTATTGCCCGTGCAGGCTTTGACAACATCAAGCTCTCTGAATATATCCATCATTATCTTCCTTGAAATGATGAAACAGAGACCACCTCCATGACTGGATCCTTCACACGCTGTTTCTCCTGCCGTTCTGTATAACTTTGAGTACGTTGGAAAGGTCAAAACTTTTTGTAATCAATTCCATTAGGGCCTCGTCTTTCTCCACACCATTGATGAACTCTTCTAAGGTCAGTTCCCCTAAAACAAAGACAGATACTCTTTAGGAACTGAAAAACCCAGCAATCTCTCCAGCGAACACAAGGCCACTCATGCCAGATGGAATCCCTTATGAAAGCTGCTAATAGGCAAATACAGGCAGAGTATTTGCTAATGTTTCCTCACTCTGCATCAGTCAGATCCTAGAACTCAGAATCCCTTGATTTTCTGTTAAAACAGGTCAAACACAGCTTTCACTGACGTCTGAGACGATTATAAATGCTTCTAAATGTGTGTAAAGGGGCACTAATGAAGCCTGTATCAGGGCTAAATTTAGATGTACTGGCCGCTTCTCACTGAACTAACTGGAATTTATCTTAGAGCTGGTTTTAAGAGAGATTAGGGTGTGATTTGCTAAGGATTACTGGGCATAGTCCCTGTGTTGACTACTAGGATTATTTAGAACCATGATCAGATGTAGGAAAAAAATATCAGCTAAGTATTTGATAGATAAATTCTTCCAAGGAACTGAAATGGCCATTTAGATAGAGTGTGATTTTTTTTTTTGGCTCATGCCAAAATCAGCTAAAAACTTGGAAGTTTCAAGCCAATGATAAAATCTCTTTTACTGAAGAGTAGGAATATGGTTTAGTGTTCTTTCTCTTTTCCTGCTCTTTTCCCTGTCAGCAAAGGTCAGTTCTAGGCATGTGTCTATTTGCATAGTACACAGAAGTGTACACAGTTCTCTGTGTAGGGGGTTATTCCAGTGATAGTGTTTTACCTTGAGTGGAGAAGTAAATCTTGGTTTAATAAGAAGAGCCAGATTCTTTTCTCTGAGAATGGTTTAAAGTTTCTTGTTAAATTCACAACAATTAACGATTTCTTAGTAAAATAAGAAATGACAAGGGCCAGGCAAAGAGGAAAATATCTGGATGAGTTAAGGCCCTGGGGTGCAGGGGAGCAGCAATTCAAGTCATGTGCATGTCTGGTGAATGCTTAGCTAGCTGACTTTTGGCTGTTTTCAGGTTTAAGTATTCCCTGTAGGAGTATTTTTGTGTCTTGGTTTTTGTCCATGGCAGCCTTGGAAATTTCATGTGACATGAAAAAGAAAAATGATCAGCATTTGAAAAATGTGAAAACCACTTTCTAGCCATGGTCAGTAAAGGCTGCTTTCTGTTTAGTCACATATGTCCTTGCTACACTGGTGACAGGCTCTTATAAAGAGGAAAGTCATCATTTGACAGAAGTCCTGGTTCTTTGGCTTCAGTGAAAGTACTAAGACCCTGTCCGGGAGCTGGCGTGTAGAGCCCTGAGGAAGTTTGTACTTCTTTTTTCAATAACAGCCTATTTAACCATTCCACAAGCAGAGACAGAACGAGCCATCTCTGTACACTTGCATGCATCATCCTGCTTCGCCACTCATACACTCACTTGCTCTGAATTCTCCTCCTATCCCAGGCACTCCTCTTAGCTCCCTTCTCCTTCCCTTTGTATTGCCTTTGACCCAGGTCTTTGGGTGGATAGGGTTCCTGGACTCATCACATGGACAAGCTGCACCATTTTCCTGCTCATTCCGGTCAGCTGGCCTTGGATTCCCTCCTCTTGATCCCAGGCTGTACATTTTGAAGTACCAATAGCCATATGCAGGCATGCAAACCACACTGCAGTTGCCAGATATGGTTACAACGGCAGGCCCAGACTCACTGCTGCTCTGACAGGCCTCAGATATCCGTGAGATAATGAAAATAAATTGCATAACCAACATAAAGTTTGTTTGAAGAATTGTTCTTTACAACCCATGGGATTATTTATTATATATTAATGTAAGGAAGGACTTGGCAATTTGTTTGTCTATTTGCACTTTTCTTTAATAAGCTACGGGAGGTAGCATAGTTGAAGCTAAACTTGGTAGATCTTGGCCCATTCCTAATGCCGAGCTAGTCCTGTTGCTTTCCAGCAATTTAAAAGCTAAGACACTGTGGAAAACAGTTTGAAATGGAACCACTATGAGGATAATCCTGAATATATAATGTTCTGGATTTTCCTTGCCAAAATGTATGAGACAAAAGTTATTTTTTCAGCTGATGGTCTAGCTCAGATACAATTATTACTTGCAGTAAATGTTTTATCAAAGCAGTGAATAATCATAGAATTTGGGTTAGATTTTGACCGTGTTGTTTGGACTTTTTTCATAATTTGTCCTCACCCAAAGAGTGGGCCGAGGAGGTGGGTCAAAAAAGTCCTCCACTTAGTGCATCGCAAGACCACTGTTTACAGTCCGATTATTATATATTGCAAACAGCTTTTTGAAAGAGTAACCTCAATACACTAAATAAGATTATAAAAATGCCCCTCCCTCTGCCAAGCTGCCCAATGTTCATGTCTGTGACCTGACTTTGCTCTTTTTTGCGTAGTTGCCAGTGGAAGGAANGGGGGAGGGCATTAATCCATAACCAGTTTTCAATTAAAAACAACTCTGAAGCAATGAAATGAAATTATAGTTTCCAAATGCAAGACCAATTGGCTCAATCTAGTATCTTGAGGAAAAATGTGTCTTAGCATGTGTCAACAGTCAGCCTTCAAGGAACATCCAATATGCTCACCAATCTTTAGAAAATGCTAGAGCATGTGCAACCTTGTTTTTTTAAAGGATTTACAATAGATTACACCAACACAATTAATTACTCCCCCATTGCCTATCATGCTTTCATTCTGCTGTGCAACCAGAGAGCTGGCATTTTGGATGAACAATGCAGGACTTCTGTTTTAGCCCTTAGTGCATGTAATTCCTTTGTCGGTTGATTTACACTTCACTGTAAAGCTGAAGTAATAAGGGCAAAGTAGAACAGATTCAGGCTTTCAGTTATCTAAACCAGTCCATCCTTTAGCTGCATGTTCAAATCCCTTCTTGCAGAGGAGTCCCTGCCAATGCCAACAAAACCTAGATTCTTACCATCATTGTTCACATCTATCTTCTGAAATATCACGTTTGTGAACTCTTCAGCAGTCATGTTGGAGTAGCCATTAATAGCCTGGATAGCCTGAGGGCAGAAATACAGGAAGTTATTTCAGAATTTTTCCCATCAGGTTGTGAAAACAACAAACTGGCAGCAGCAGTACTTGAAATGCAACTCTTTAGTTCATCAACGCTTTCAGAAATCACTAAATAGATAGCTATTTCAAGTAAATCTTCAGTAATGAGGACTGGAAATTTAATTAACATAACACAGCCCGGAGATTACAAACTAGTTTGCATATCTGTGAAGGTCTGAAGAACCATGTGGCACCTCTGCTCTGTAATACACTTCAGATTTCACATCAGCATTTTCATCTGGCCCTAGAGAGTTCTGTGCCTTCAGAGAGTGCCATATGGTCTATGTGATTTAAATGCAGTATTGTTTTTCCCAGCTGAAAGCACATGCAGAGAAAGGCTAAGTAATTTTTCTATTAAGACATGTTTAATTTAGTAATCAGAAATAAAGTCAGACCCGCAGTCCTAGAAGTTGGCAGAGTTAACTTGTCTTCCAGAGAAATTAAGGAAATCAGAAGAATTCCCTCTACTTTTTTTTTTTTTTGTGGCAAAAGGACTCAATATTTGGAGTAAAGGTATAAATGTATGTTTTTGCAAAATGTGCATATATAAACATGCATGTGCATTATATAATGAGCACACTATAGAATTTGTTTTTATGCACTTGAATTATCTTGAGGTGAACTGTGTTCTGTAAGTCACTGTATGTGCCACTTGTTTCTTTTGGTGTCTCTTTCCTAATATTATATTAGACTTCATTATATTTTAAAACAATGTCAGTTAAACCTATTCAGCACTGATATGGAATTCTTGACCATCACTGTCTTTATTTTGCTTTACAGCTTTTTATAAAAGTAACCTTAATAAGCCAGATAAGACCGTAAAAATGAAATGCCCAAAATTCTTGTCTGTTTCAAAAAGCAGCAAGAATTTTACAAAAATAGTTACATAAACTTGTTTCTATTACTAATTCATACTTTAGGTACTTTTGGTGTTTTATATGTCTAACCTCCCTGCAGTCTTCAGTAGAAAGATGTGTCCCTTCCACAGTTAAATTTATTGCAGTGCTAAGAGTAAAGCAGTGGTTCCTGAAGTATTTGAGTCACTGACTACCACTGAACCCCCTTAAATAGTAAAATACTGGGCATTGAAAGGATGAATGGTGATCTGGAAGGATTTTTCATGGTTGGTAGTCATATGCTGGTCCATAGTTTGCATAGCTGTAGAGACAGATTTAATTTTAATAGGACTTCTGTGTTTCTAAATTAATGTCTCAGATATGACACATCTTTTTGGACAAGCCTTGTTTACTGATGCTTATTATAAGCTGGGCACCTCTTAATGGCTGAGAGCCTGTTTTTGTTTGTTTTTTTTTTTTTCTTTTAGTGTCGCCCTGGTTTTACAGGGCCTCATAAGTTGTAACATTGTAGCTGTAGTTTTCTATGTTTGTTCTGTAAACATGGTCTTTGTTTTCTTTAATCAGCTGAGATTGTTTTGTATTTGTGGAATTGTTTTTCATTCCTTTCCCTGGGGTGGAGAAAGATGATTGATCATGTCTTTGTCCTGTAAACCTTCAGGGGTGTTGACCCCTTTCACCAATCTTTGACTGTCCTTAGAAACCTATAAAAATAGGTAAATAAAGAAGGGCAGGGCTTTTGGTCGGTCCTGCCTGGTGAAACCACTACTACTCTGTAACCCGCGTGTTTCTTCTGTTGCCAACTAACCAACATTTTAGAGCCCACCATTTTTAATCTAGTCTAGGTCAATGACTTAGGCAGGTTTAAGTTAAAGTTCTTATACTCTAAAACAGATGAAAACACACAGAGGTTTAAGCAGGTTTTAAAACCAGGTAAATTGAAAAAGAAATATTCTTTACATTGAAAGAATATTAATTTTAATTCTCATTTTGGATAAAACCCCAGACTGTTGACTCATTGGCTCTGGGTGAAAATTAATGGAGTATATCTGCAAAAGAAAGATTTCATTAGTCTCAGAGGAGAAATCTGCAAGATTCAGCCTCTCCTTCTGCCTTTAAAAAGCTGCTCTTTAGGTGGTCAGCTTTATTTGTGTGACCCGGTAGCTCCATCTGGCTCCAGTTGCTTTGAATTTTGGCAGCTATTTCAAGTCTAACAGTGACTGGCTTGGCACCAGCAGTAATGCTGAATCCAGGGAAAGTACGTTCCTTGTTTGTTATGACATTAAAACTCTCTTTAGGTTTGATGCTCCCTGCAGCAAAACTTTGATTTGTAGTGAGTCCTGTACATTTAGGGAACAGTATTGAGCCATTTATATATTTGTAAGGAGACCTAATATACCTTTTGGATGAAAGCAGCTAATGAAGAGCACAATGTTATTTCATTAGAGCAAGTTGAGAATTATGAAGATAATTTTAAAGAAATGACTGCACTTCTTTGGTTTTATGGGTTTGAAGTGGACCAATTTTCTGCAAAATTTTGAAAGTATTTTTACCCAAATGTCACTGCATGATCTAATAGTAATATTATTTTTCTATGATTTAGTTTTAAAACAGGGATAATGGTATTTGTAGTAAACAAATCTAAAAGCCTTCAAAAAAATTAAAATACTGTAATATTTTGATGACATCTATATTTTTCTTGACGCAAGATCAGTTTGAGAAGCCAGTTTTCCACAACAGACTGGGACATATACTTGTAACCATCTGTTGTATTCATTATGCTGCTACAGTTCTACCCTGTCTTATAGTATAGTTTATCTCAGTAATGTCTCTACTGTTTCTACAGTATTTCACTTTCAGTAAAGTATTTTATCTGTAGAACTATGGTTTAAAGTAAAATACTACTTAGATGTGTTCAACAAGGAAGAAACTAATGTCAGGAGTGTCACTACTAGCCACTGTTAATTCTGGTTTTACGACTGAAACATCAGATAAAGTACAGACAATCCATTTGCAGCACATGATGAACCACTGTTTCAGGGGCAATGCACTATATCAAATGCTCTTGCTATTGGTCATAACTTGCTTACCTTGAATATGCTTAATAGTTCTTTTTTGTCAATGCATCCGTTTCCATCAGCATCGTATAGCTTGAAATACCATTTCAATTTTTGGTCAATTTTGCCTCGTATAACCAGATTTATTGCAGCTATGAACTCCAAGAAGTCTATAAATCCATCCTAAGAGAGAGAGAGAGGGAGAGAAAAAAAACACACCTATTTAACAACATTGGTTTTCTGTTCTTTCTGGCAATTGCACCAAAACAGGTCATCAAATTCCCTACAATACACATTGATTTATGAAGCACCTTAAGAGAGAAATTCCTGTGGTATTAGAAAAGGATAAAAGGATGCGCTCAACTGGAAGAACTATAGAAGAGGTGTTAGAAAGGACAGTTTTGTTCTCCCCTGAAATCTGGGGGTTGTGGAGGTGAGAGGCAAATCTGTTCTGAGCAATTGCTACTGACAGTTTTTAAGAGAAAAAGAAATAGTTTTGTGGCAGATTGCCATGTGAAAGAGAAGAGTTTGGGATCTCTGGTTTGGTACTAATGAGATATCTACAGTGGAGTTGTTTACATCTATACTGCAGAACTGTGTATGATTTCCAATGCCACAGGAGAGATAATGTAATAAGTGTTTTAAAATTGTAACCAATACTCTGGCATGAACCCTAAGTACTGTGGTTTATCCAAATGGAAATCAGCTCTCTCTGATGGAAATTTTGCATGGGATATAAAGCCTTCAAGGCATAAACTAGTCTCGAAATATTGAGGATTGGGGATATGCATAGGGAGAGAGAATTTCAGACTGATGTAATTAATGATTTTCTTACTCCTTCACTCAAGCTACTGATAGAAGCCTGTCAAGGACAGGCCTCCATAGTCAGGTTCTTCTGTGTCTGTAAAAATGTAGTTAGCATGGAAGAAACAGTTGCTGAATTTGGAGCATACTTGCTCCAACTGTTTCTCATGTGCATACTAAAAGAATTAACAGCTGGTAAATTTGGTCTTGTGATCAGAATCCAATTGGTCAGAATCCAGTTTCTTGGAAAACCTTGGAATGACTCTTGCCAGTTTCAGATGGCCTTTGACTGAAAAGAGAAGATTGGATGAATATCCAGTAGGTTTAGCATGTTACTTAGTGTTATTGTCGTACATCAACACACATCTTGCCAGTAGAGGTTTACAATCAGCAGGCATTAATCAGTCCTCAATATTGTGCTACAAGAAAAGAAGACCTGTAAGGATGTGGTGTGACTCATTGCCAAAATCAGAATGTTAAAATCATTTAGGTTGGAAAAGACCCTTAAGGTCATCAGGACCAACAGTTAACCCAGAACTGCCAAGTCCATCATTAAACTGTGTCCCTAAGTGCCACCCATTATATGACTTCTGAAGACTTCCAGGTACTATCAGTATATTTTTGTGACGAGGAATCAAACATGTGAGCATGCAAAGAATGACGACAAACAGGAATTTATAAGGGCTAGAATATACTGGAATTGAGAGCTCTGCTGACCAACCATCCATTGAAAACAGACCAAAATGCCTAAAACCATCCCCACACATCTGCCTGCCGAGATTCAATCACAATAGATTGTGGAAGTGAGTGCAGGTTCTCAAAGACTGAATATATTTTTTTAAATAGGAGTCCATCCTCTTTTTCTTCTCTTTATACTCCTTTTACATTCCTCACTATTGTGCCCTCATGATGCTGATCTGGGTCAGAGCTCCTGGGAGCCCCTTGTAGTGCTTGTTTTGATTTCTGTGCAAGGCTGATCAGCAGAGTGGCACCTAAGAGATAAATCCAATGTATTCAAACACACTGGATCCAGCCTTCATGCAGAAATGGTGTGTGCATAACTTGTGCAGACTGACCATGCTTCACAGACCCTCTGCAGGTTCTCTGGTGGTTGCTTGTTTTGCACTCTGCAATCACAAGCAAATGCAGCAATGACACCATTCAAACACTGTTTCAGATTAAATGAAATTTGACAGTAACTACATATAATTTTCAAACAAAATTAGGCCCATATTAAAAGCAGATGCTTAACCAAAAATGACATACCATGCACTACAAACTTAATCTTCTTTTTGGCACACTGGCTTAAATTTCCATTTTACAAGTATTATTTCAAGAAGGATTTCATAAAGTATTTTACTGGAGGATGAACTGTATTTTGCTGATTACATTTCCATCATCTGATTTGATATATCTATTAAGAATGTGGTTAAATGCATTTCTCATTGCTGCTTTTTTACTGCATTTCATACTGCTTATTGCAACTACAGTTTAATTTTAGGATTGTCGGATGTCCATGACCAGATTAATTTTCTTCTTTCTCCCTTACATTTCACTTGGGATTCTGGAAAATATTATTTTGTTTGCTTTCTTTCTGCATCTTGGTGTCACTACTGTTGCTCTGACAAAACATCAGAAGTTTGGACAATGTAATAATCACCTAATGTGGTTGGGTATGTAATTCTGATCTGGTGGATTATCCCAAACAGGAAGGGACTCAAGGCCAGGGTCAAAAATCTCCCACCTCTGAAAAACAGCTGGGAGAAATTGTACTTGTCAGGAAAGCCCATGACACTTTCTGCAGATGTGCAAAAACTACTGGTGACATGGTGGCCAGCAGCCAGTTTCTATTCTCAGGAACAGAAATACTGAGAGGGTAGACATGTTTGTCTACTTGATGTGGAACCAGAAGAATTTCATAAATGCATTGATGAGAAATGTACTCTTTTTCTTTCTACACCAAAAAACATTGTAGGTAAAAAAGAAAACATTTATGGGATGCAGGAGGCTACCATGATCTTGTTACGCATACACAGAACTTCCTGAGATAAAGAGAAATACTGCACTTTTTACAGTAACATCTCAAAACACTACATTAAACAATGAAAACCATCATAACAGTAACCTATGAAGATCATCCTGTGGTTCTGTGAGTACAGCAAATAATGCAATAAATGCGTTATGATGTTATTAAAATAATACTGCTGGGGTGATTTACCCATCTGCTGCTCTACAATCATTCTCAGTACAAATATCTAGGTAGGTCCTTATGTGTCTCTGGGCTCTGTAAAACACCTCTCTGCAGCATGCACAGCAATGAATCTGTCATTAATTCACAAGCAAAGGGCTACCGTAAGAATAATAAAATAAATTTTTAAATAATGCCCAACAACATAATAAGCAGAGCTGATTACCAGTGGTGGATGACAGAAATTATTTACTTTTGGTAAATTGTAATTGTCAAAAGGCATATTTGTAATATTTTTATTGAATGGAATCAATGCTAGTGACACCTGCTTATTCATCAGCTTAGGATTCAGGACAAATTTGGGTGATGGATGCATTTGTTCTGTGTGAAGATTTCTTTTCCATGTCTGTGTGAGGGTTTCTTTTCCATGTCTGTGAGGTGCTGGCTCTGCCTTCCTCATAAGCAGCACATTGCCATGGGCACCTGTAGGGATGGTGAAGCCCTGCCCAAAGGAACGGAGGCACATGGAGTCAGTTCACAGGGCACCCTTCTGGGTATGGTGTAAAAGAGAGGGACAGAACTCTCCTAATGTGGTTCTGAGGAGTGGGCTGGAGACATACCAAAAAAACGAGTTCAGAACTTCTTGTACATACCCCAAAGTCTTCTGTATGTCTATACATAGTCGGCTTAATTAAAATATAGACTTATTTTTATTCTTTTAACAGCTTGACTGGATGAACTAGAAGTTTAAGGACACATTAGGGTTGTGCTTGTGTTTGTGCCCTTTGATACTGTGCTTTTGTAACTTGTTTTGCTTTCGCTGATGAGTGATTTTTTTAAGCCACTTGCAACAGATTGATTCACACAACAAAGACAAAAGGAGGCTCCAAAAATGGAAGGAGCGCTTGCTGATGGTATGAAATTTGTCCTCAGGGCACTACCATCAGCGACTGCCTAGGGCCTAGAGCCCGTTTCAGTTTTTCATTAGCTACTGGATCTCCTGAGGAAAAAGGAATTTAATTTTGTCTTTATATGAGAGGTTTTTGCCTCAGGCTGTCAGTCTACATACCTTTGCTGGAGGCTGCTCACCATTATTTGGTGGGGACAGAGATATGTGTCCCCTGGGGCAAAGCTGGGCAGTGAGGGACTGCCACATTATACAACGGCCATTAATACCCCAGCCCTGGAGCTGTGGGAGGGCATTACCCTTTGGCTCCCAGAACAGCACTGCTAATCTTCACAGATCCTTAAAAAACTCTTAGGACTTCAAACTATAGAGATTAAAAATAATTGACTTGGCAGTTAGGAATACACAGCTGACCTGAAATGGCATAGTTATCCCAGGTTGTGCCAGAGTGATCTGAACTTGGTGTTTTGGCTGCCCAGCTCTTCCCTGAGAGTGATTTCCTGGCAATGACAGTGCTGCAGGGATAGTCAGCCATCCCACACCACACACCATGACCACACATGTGGAAAGGGACAGTTTCTGTCCCTGAAAACTCTGTGGTGAGCGAACTAATCATCTTATTTGGACCACTGTGGGCTCTACCAAGAATCTATTCACAATAAGCAGTGTCTTGTTTCCAAAATTTGCTCCTGAAAAATCCCCAAACTCAATCTGACAGCAGGAGAATAACTGAAATTGTTTATCAGGATTAATAAGTGTGCAAACATAGATGGTCCAGATATTTCAAACCTAGGGCTTAGGTCATTAAGCCACCTTCCTTCCCAACTGCCTGTCTTCCAGAATAGTCCTTAAACCTCTTAAGGCAGAGTGAGGAGGTGTGGGTCAAACAGCTCAGAATAACTGTGAAATTTATAGCTAATCCTATGTGCTTCTTTCTCTCTCTCTCTCTGGGCCTAATTTCAAATATAGCACTGCTTTCTCTGCCCTCAGAAACCTATAGGAGGCTTCATTTCACTCCATTTCATCTTCCCCCAGTTCATGGAATCAGAGAATCATAGAATCATGTAGGTTGGAAAAGGCCTGAAAGATCATCAAGTCCAACCATCCTTGGTTTGTTTTTGCTTCTGAGTACTTTCAGCTGTTCCTCAAAGGTTTCATATGCAATTATTGAAGAAATAAAGAGCTGCTTGTAACTCTGATCCAGGATCTGATATTGGTGTTTAGGCTTGGACAGAGCTCCAGATACCCTACAGGCTATGGCCAGACTCACAAGTTTTGTAAGGAAACAGAGTTGGCATTTGTCATGGGACAGAGATCTCAGCAAGCAAAGATTATTAAATAAGGATGAAGAACAAAGCAGGGAATTAGGAGCTGCAGATCATTAAGTGGTTTTGTAATCGTTGCATTCTCACTGTTATGTAAAGAGATGAGGCTATATTGACCAGACTGTTACACAAGGTTCTGCTTTGCCCACATGAAGAGAACCTGTGAGGTTTGGGGACTTGGAAATTACCAGGGCATTTGTGTTGGAGGAGTTGGACACAGCTACACAGACTTGTAGATGACCCTGGTAAGACCTGGTAAAATCCAAAATGTTAAGATGACAAACGATTTTATTTCTTTAAAATTAACAACTACCCCCTAACTCCCTGCCATCACTGACAATTTTCTTTCAAGATTACTGGGCAAGACAGGGAAGTCACCAAGGCATCAGGCTGGGCCCTCTGCCCAGGAAGGCTGTACTGAAAAGACCTATCCTTCTGCCCTCTGGCTGTCCTCTCCTGGATGCTGGAGTTTAACTTTCTGCACTCCTAATTTTGAGCCTTTGCCTGTGCTTTTATGAACATCTTTCCCAACTTAAAGCAGTAGTCAAGAGAGGAAAACCACTAAACAACGCAGCCATGACAACATAACACGTTTTGTAGCAAATTCCTTGCTACTAATTTGAACAGATTTTTCTTGTTTGACAGATCCAAAAGCGTAGCTGGACAAACCTCCAGGAAAAGTTGTCTTGGTTTGAAAGAGAGAGCTGTGCCAAGGAAGGCAGGAAAAAATATGATCCCCCCTTCCCTCCGAATTACAGCTTTGAAATTTAGGGGCTTTCAGGCAAAGATATGGGGAAAGGAATAAGAGATCTTTACTAGTATGTATAACAAGGCAAACAAACAACAACAGCAGCAACAACAAACAGAAGCAGACACCCGGTCCCAGCCTTCTCTCGGCTGTCGAGCCCTGTCCCCTTCGGTGCAGTTCCGGTCACAGCCGGCAGGGGCGCTGGTGGCTCCCGGCCGGGCAGGGCAGGTGCGATGATTCCCCCGCGGCTGCAGGGGGCGCTGTGGCGCGAGCTCAGCCGCATCTCCCTCACAGGGTGTTGGCGGGCGGGCCGGCCGGGAGGTAAAAATGGGCTGCGGCAGGAACCTCAGAGCAGCGGCTGGGGTGGGAGAGGGAGGGCAACCCCCCCCNGCAGGCACACCCCCCTAGGGTAGCAAACAAAATGTAACGGAACTCCACAGCCTTAGCAGGAGCTGCAGGGGTCAGATGGACATGGGATGCTGGGTTAGAGCGTAGCGAAAAAGCCCAAAGCAGCAGCAAAAAGCAGCAGAGCCTGGCGGCAGCACGCAGTCAGGGAGACGCGCCCTCCAGGAATGAGGAGAGGGTCGGGCTCCCAGGTTTTCCCTGAGGCACCCCAATGGATAGTGAGGGTCCCTTCCCATCGGATCAGGTGTTAATAAGGCCCCAGTTCAACAGCTCTAATGAGCAAAGGCTTGCCCACAGTAGGAATAGCAATGGGAGGACAAAAACATATGGGAGGACAGCGAATCCTCTGGGCAGCGACTGCAGAC
>VZTZ01008604.1:682051-784583 GCA_013400955.1 Drymodes brunneopygia | reverse complement strand
GATCAGGTGTTAATAAGGCCCCAGTTCAACAGCTCTAATGAGCAAAGGCTTGCCCACAGTAGGAATAGCAATGGGAGGACAAAAACATATGGGAGGACAGCGAATCCTCTGGGCAGCGACTGCAGACCGGCTGTCCCTGCTGTGATGCCAAGAGCAAGAGAGAGAGAGCGAGAGAGGGAGAGAGAGGAGCCAAGCCCAGCCCCTCACCACCTGGCCAAAATCTCAGGTATTTCTACCCTTCCAAAGAGAAACCCCCCCCCCAGGTAAGAGAGGAGCCAGCTGCACACTTCCCCCACCTTGGCCATTCCTTTTGTCTCTCATAAGTACCAGTCGTTATTTTCTCTTCCCAATGGATGGGACAAAATTCCACGAGAGAAGGAAAAATCCTAACCACCAACAAAAGTTGAAGACATACGCATTTTCTAGAGGCAAAGATGTTCTATTTGGCAGATCTGGGTGCTTCTATATAATACTCTGTGAATCTCAAGGGATGTATGAAAGACAGTTCCTAAAAGTTACACGGATATACTATAATTTCCTAAACTACTTCTATTATTATAGTAGACTCCTGTATTACTGTAGTATATTATTACTCTAAGAACTAGCTTATTCTTAATTAATATGTAAATAAATAGAAGAAAAAGACAGTTATGCTTTAAAAGAAACCTTAAAATTTCTTCAAATAAGAAAAGCAGCTTCCTGAACTGTTTCATATTAAAATTACTTTCCCCTTTATCTTCATCATAATTTAACAAGTAATATTTGAAAATAATTATGATTAATTGAAGAAAGTTAATCTCCATTTGCCTATTCACATAATGTGACAAAATTACAGTGTTTCCTGATAATGGTATGCTCCAAACACTTAAGTTCAGCGAAAGCTGAGAATACATGCTAATTTGTTTGCATTTAAATGAAATTTTCGAAGAAACCCTAATGTAATCCAGACCAGCTACGTTTCAAGGCTATGTGATGCAAGGAAAATTCAACTGGAGTGTTTATTTGTAGCACTTGTCTACTTGAATATTTTAAAATTTTGATTTTAAAGAGAAACATTTATTGGCAATTCAGATTACCCTTTTGGAATTGCAGAAAAAAACCAAAAACAACAACAAAAAACCCAAACCAAAGAAGGCCACTGAATTCTGCAATGCTGTAATAGAAATCTGACACAGGCATTGCTTTAATGTCCCATTAAATTAAAGAATTGGCCTTCTGTGCTTGGTGGTACTGTGTCACTACTGGGGAATTACCTCTGGTCTAAAACTTTAAGATCATAACTCAAAACTCATAATGTTAAATCATGCAGTCAAGAATTCAACTGTACTTGCATTAAGCATGTGATGATTTTAATGATAATGTAGGCTTTTATCTGGTAATTACATGTTATTATAGCATAACTTTGTACTACCACAACAGTGTGTCTTGTGACAAACCACTAGAAAACAAAATTAAGATTATGAAATCCCACCAATAACTGTGTGAAGTACTTATCATATTACAGAATCCTCTTTTTTTTTTGGAACCAATATATAAAATTGAACGTAAAAAATTTAGGAGTCAGTTTAGAAGGAGAAAAAAGGCATTCTTTAGTACAGTCTGTAAATAAATAGAGTAGTATTTGCAAACAGGTGAAATATCCATGGTGCATGGGATTTTTTATCAGGGCATTGCACCTTTCAAAGGCACTTAAACATACTGAGAAAAATTAGGTAACTTCACTGCCTTGATCACAGCAAAGCATAATTTAACCTCCTCATTTACAGTAATCAGGGTAGTTACTCTACATTTGAGATAATTTTATGCAACATTACTCCAAATTAAGGAGAAGCAAATGATATGGCTTTGTTGTTTTTGTTGCTTTTGTTGGATTGTGTCTGAAACTAATGGGAACAGGATTTTTACATGTCACCTTCAAAAAGTCCAAATATATCAGGAAGTAAGAGCTGTAGATTTTTGTTACTTCTGACAGAAGAATTCTGTCTAAGACATATCTAGAGCCTTATTTTCTTCTAGCCCTTGGTTTAGAAGCTGGTTAATTTTTTGACATACAGGCTTTTATTGCTGACTACAATGTGATAGCAATGACTGTCATAAAATGAAAACAAGCTTTCTAGACTTTTCTTGTTGTGGAGACATTTATGAGGGTGACAAAGCCTTCAAAATCAGAAAAAGCAAGAGTTAGACTTCTCTGGGCAAAGTGGAAGTGCTGGGCCAATACAAGAACCATGGAAAAGGAATAATGTAAAACATCCTTCCTCGATCCAATACCAGTTTATATGGTTCTTGGCCCTATAGTGTAATGCAGATGTTGCTGCTGCAACTTTGTTGCCTTGGCTAAGCTGGTTGTTTAGAGCAGGCTAAGAAGAGTGTCTAAGGAGTCATTTCAGGCTGAAGACATCCCTAAAGTTATGTGTGTTACTGAGCTTATGTTTGCTCAATCATTCAGAGACTCATGACACAAAAGAGGAAAGTAGTTCAGGAAATTTTGGGAAAATATTTCTCTGATTATCATCCTTACTCTCTGTTAACTATTGTACCCAGTTTTATTGTGTCAGCTTTGGTGATGCCTGCAAACGTGTAAGGATTCAGCAGAGGGGCTGTGTGGGTCCTCAGGCAGCCTTACAATTCCTATCACAGCTACTGTTCCAGTTCCAAGGACACAGTAGAGCAAGACAGTCTGGGAAAGGAAGCCCAGCTGAGGATGTTATTTTCCAGAAAAAGAGAGGTAATGAGGATGTCCTGAGCCATCATGGTTAATCCCACAAGAAGTGGGAATGCTTAAGATTTAGGTTCCAGGTAGTTTTCGAAGCATTGTTCTCTAGCATCCATTTTTTTTTTTCATCCTTTAGGAGCTCTCATGCCTTCTGTGATCATGAGGAAGGCAGCTAACACATTGTGCTAGGTAACAGCTGCTCAGTTGTGCCCTGCAGTCTTTAACAAAATAATATCTTCACTAGAATCTCTAGACTAGTTGCTTCATGGAGCTGAAAATAACATTCCTCTCTCTCCCACAATTCTTAAGGTGGAAAAAGTGAAAGGAAGAAAACAACAAATGAAGAATACATTACAATAAGCAGCAAAGGACTTCTGAAAAATATGACGTCTTTTGTGGACATCTGTACACTTTTTATGGAATATGAGGTGCAACCACTGCTTTAACAGAGAATTTCATGGCCAAATGACTCATTTCCTTCTACAATACCAAAGATAGTGTACTTGGCTAACTACATTAATGTCCCTATAACCAAAAAAAGATAACATCTATTTATATCCAGAGCACAAAATCAGATGCTGAAAAGTCTACATGAAAATTTGAATTATAAAGACCCAGCAGGACAGTGGGGACGGAGCTAGGATGAGAAAAAAAGGAAAGGTGATCTGCCTCCCAGTACTTACTAGCTTTGTTCAAAGTATGAGGACTGAAAGGAAACAGTTATTCTTCACAAAAATAAAGGAAAAAAGAGAAAAAAATATTTAACTTGAGATTTAGTTTATGTTGCTGTATATTCATCCCTACACACAACAAAGTTCTATTGAAGTAACATATTTTTGCATTTCTTATTATCTGTTCTACATCAAACATCCTTTTAAAACTTTCTTCTTTATATTTTAAATGGATTAGTTTAAAAATCTTTTTTTATCATTCTAATCTGCATAATGATGTCAGATGAACTCTATCAGAGAACTACTTTGCATTTTAAATGAAAAACACAAAGTAGAAAAATGATTAAAGATTGACATTAGCTGGTGTCTCCTTATCTAAAGATTTCTAAAACTGCTGTGGAGTGTCCGTTTTTGTGCATCTACCAACTTTATCTCTGCATAAAAAGTAGCAGAAAATAGTGAACTTGCATAATTTTCCTTCAGTGCCACATACCTATTAATCTTCTTTACCCTTCACAGTAATTCTACCTTTTAAAATCTGATTTTCTTACAAAGCAACAGACACTTATTCCTGTAGCTATTTTTAATTAATGCCAAAAGAAGCAGTAAGAGAACTACAACAGCAGTATCTCGTTTTCAATCCATTGCTTTATGTGCTGAATAGCTATGCAAATGTTGTCCTTCAGAGGTCATAAGAACTCAGTCAATCAATCGATTAATCAATCAATCAATCACAGAGTTCAATTTTTATTTTTAGAGGTGGCCAAACCTATTTGCAAGCTAATGAGAAACAGATGACAGTGATCTGGGTTTCTGATTTAAAGAGAGAAGATCTTTCAGAGTAAGTGTTAAATAACAGCAGTGCTGACTGTAGAATTTTTCCTTATTTCTGCCTAAGCGCAAATAGCACTTCCAATGTATTCTGGATACACCAGACATTATTTTTCTAGATATGTTTTCGCCTTTAACATCGGTGAAACCTTGTTTTGACGGATATAATAGCACTGAAATACAATACATATTCTCACTGAAAGCCAAAATACATCAGTATACTTGGCAACTACAGAGATATTTTAGGTGAACATAACTGTTTCCTCTCTAAAATTCATCTTTAGGATGCATGAACTAGGACTGCCAGGTATGTGTGGACTGAGACGTAGGAGGAGGAAAAAAAGTAGGAAGAATTAAATGTATTTGTATGTGCTTGCAGATTTATCATTTTTGTATTACAAATAGCTTAAGGGCAAAGAAGACTGAGATAATTTTTCCCTAAGAAGGGACTCTTCAAATCTAAGAAAGGGAATCCTTAAAAAATTAATTTGGTTGCACTTGTATTTTAATGAACACCTTATTTTTGAAAGTTTTCATTGGAAAGCTGTGGCAAGAGATAAACATAACGCTTATTATCCTGCCAATGTCATTATATAAATAAGGCATGTATGAGTCATCAATAAAACGTTTGCTGAATGCTACCTTCTGCACTCCTGGTGATAATCACAAGGAAAGTGAACTTTGCAATTACAGTTCCAAACATTCAGCATCTTTATTTTTCAATGCTGGTAAGAATGATGAAGAACAGCTTTCGAACTTCACTAGCATATTTATTTTTTTCCTTGTTTGTATGTTTAATTATTAGCAAAGCATGCCACAGAGGGCAAGGAAGGGCTGAAAAAATCTTTACTTAATAGCCCCTGTTTTTAAGAAACTTAAATGAAAAAGACATGTGTGCTCTTGGTGTATAGGGTCATTTAGTTATGGAACCACTGGTGGTCTGCACAAGAGACACACTAGAAAAAGTTAGTGCTTATTTAGAAAGTTCCTGTGAAGGTTTCCAGACACAGCCTTTGTCAGTAAGCTGGCACAGAAACAGGCCCTGCCTGGAAATGGCCTTTGCACATTGAACAGGTGCACTCTGTTGAGCCAGAGTCACGAACTCCTCTACAGTGCTGAGAGGTGTACCTGTACCTCACAGATGTACCTGTACAGTGCTGATAGGTGTTCCGGTACCTCACAGGTGTACCCGTTCACACATGAGCACGTGATGTAACTGAGCCCAAGAAGCCAAACAGCCACAGCACCATTGTTTCTTTTGCATGAAATGATCTCCCTGCCACTGAGACCAGAGGAGACCTCAATGTCCCATGGCATTAAATTGTTCTGTGAAGATGTCCCCTTTCCTGTCATATGTCCACTGGCTATTAATTTCCATAAGTGGGGAGCTGGACTACTTTTTTATCTTCAACCTAAAGAAAGGCAGGGAATTATAAGGTTTGGTTTCCAACTTATATTCCTTTTGGTATCTGTATGGATGACTTGAGTAAAATGAGTTTTGAATGGGCTTTCAATCTATCACAAATTGTCAAAAAACCTTACCATACTGCTGTTATTCCTTTTAAACCATTTTCAGTTTACTGGAAATTTGGGTTTTTACGGGAAATCCTAAGAGGGAGAAGGGTGTCTGTAACAGGCTTCAGCTGGAAGCAGCAAAGTTGAGGAGAAGGTGAAATATAAATCACAACTGTAATTACATCCCCTCACCACAGTCCCACTGGCAGCCTATGAGGTTGATATTCCACACCTTACATGCTAGAGGTTTTTAACTGGGCATGCATGAAACACAGAGGAGAAAATCTATGCACCTTTCAAGAGTGTTTTATCATCCTGTTCTATGTTGTATACCTCCAAACATGGGTGTCCTCAGATTAACTCAAGAGGCATTAGGCTGCTATAATTGGAATTGTAGATTAATCACAGGCCTAACTCTTCAGCAGAGCTTTCTGAGCAGATTCCTATTTTGAGAAAACAGAAGCCTACACGTGAAAGATATATTTTATGCTGAGAAGACCATATTAATGACTCATGTTTTCCATAATGGGTTTCTCTAGATTTAGATCAACTGTAAACTAGTCCCTAAACTATATGATTTTTATAAGCTTCAGCAATAGAAGTCGTAACAATTTTAAACTGTAAAAGTCCACTATTAAACCATGGTTAGAGCAGGAAAAAAACAGGTCATATTCTATAAAAATTCATCTAGGGGAAGCATGGGAGAAGGTTCAAGTTTGCCATCCACTTAATTATAACAACACTTACATATGAAGGGTAATTTTAAGAGAAAGGAAATAATTTCTATCAGGATGTTTTGTATACTCCACCCTTCACTGGGATAGTGACCCCTTTAATTAGAAAGCAAAAACCAGAAAAGAATGCAGTAGAATAGGAAAGAAAATTTTGATCTTCATACCTCAGAAGCTGGAGTACTGAAGGAACTGAATGCAAGAAAAAATGACCAAATTATTTCTGAATTTGTGCATTATGCACTTACATCCACTCTGTGGCTTGGAGATTAAAGATTCTCATCTGTTTAATACAGTACAGTGCCTAAATGTTCTACATAATGTCACAGACCCCTTATTTGTACAATAATAGCTGCCATTACAGAGTCCACAGTGTGATACCCCCAGTCAGCCATCCACTGACCACTTTTCACACATCTATAGTTAACTAAAAACTTTTCAGGATCAAATTCTACATTTTTGCCAAAAATCCTGGGGCAGAGGAAAATCTGTAGAAAGGTTATAGGACAAAAAGAGAGTATGTGGAATAAAGAGATCCTCTTATTTTACCTCATCAGCAGCATACAACATTCCTTTCTTCCTGCCCTAAGAAGCTGCCTGTTGCCACTTTATTCTCAGCTTAATCACATAAAAACCATGACAGCTGTGTATTTGAAAAGCATTTGATCAATGTTTCTTGTTTCTAGAAGTATTCCTTAAATATAGTGGCCATTCATCTTGGTAATAAATGAAAAAAAGATTAAATTTATGAAAACAGAGTGCTTTTAACAATGCTAGAAAAAGAAAAGGAATACAATCATTATGCTGAATAGACATTAAAATACAGCAAATCTGTAAAGCTCTGTATAAAGTTGCCATGGGCACAAGATATAAATCTTGCATCTTAAGTTGCTCCTTTCCATTTTTTTCTGAATAAAAATATCTGTTGGTCTCAAATATGCCAGTTTTAGTTTTGTTTGCCTGACATCCTTCCCTAGAAAGGTTGATCCTCTCAATATCTAACATACCTTTACAAATGCTCACAGGCTATTGATCAGCATAGATTTCTGAGCTTTGCTGCACTCTAGCTTGATTCCCAGCTGCTCTGTTGTTTAATACCTGTTGCTCTACTCTGTTTTCTGGTGGTTTATTTCCTCTTTTTTCTTTCAGCTTGGAAACTGATCTACAGGTTGGAATGTCCTTGCTGTAACCACACTACACGGAAAGCTGAAATTTTCGGTAAAAGTAGTTAGGAAACACCTGAAAAAAAGGATATCTGTAGGGACTGATAGAGGTGCTATACTAAGACACCATCTGGACAGACATGTCCTTCTCTGGTGAAGGAACTGCATTCCAACCCACACAGTTTGTTTAATCAAGCAGACCATCCCTCACTGGTCTGGTATCCGTGACTCCAAGAATTACAAAACACAGACAAGGGAGAAGACAGTAGGGGGAAATGCTTTCTCCTGTGTTGACTATACAGCCATACCCTGCAGTCCCCCAAAAATACATTCCTGTAAGTTGTGATGGTCAGCAACAGGATGGACAATGAATCAGTTTTCCAGCAAGGCTGAATTTCTGGTCATTACCCTGGTCATTACCCCGTTCTTTTGCCTGTGTTGATCTTAGCTCATCTGAGGAGGATGAGTATGAAGACAAAAATTCAGACAGATGCAGCAAGAAAGTTCCCAGTAAAAGAGGGAGTTCAGTCACACAGATGAGGCAGCTGAGATATTTCAGGAAAGAGATCCTGAAAGCCGTGCTGAAAAGGCAGTGTGTTCTTCAGCTGACAATCGTGGTGCAGCTCTTTGTGCCTCTCTGTTTTTGACGCCATACATCCCACTCATCTAGATTTAAAACATATATTAAGGCCCCCATTTTTTTCTCATAAAAGCAGTTGCTTTAGTATCTGGCAGCTTAATCACTTCAAGTGATGACAGCCTGCAGAGCAGGGTGACACGGCTCTGTAACACCAGATACAGTATCAACAATTTGCAGATGATTCCTATTTTGTTTTAAGTGTCTTTGGCCACTGCCACAGGAAAGGGTGAGCAAATATTCTTTCTGTAACCTACTTTGATTCCACTCTCCTCACTTTTACCATAATCTGGAATCTGAAGGTGTCAACAAATGTGAAGGTTTCACAGTACTGCAGAGTATGTGCCGAGGCCACTCAGCATCACAATGAGTGGAGGGCCCAAGGGTGGCCAGCTCCAGGACCTTACAAGCATGAGGCAGTGCTCAAGACAGACCTAGAAAAGGGTACTGCACAGAAGTACCAAATGGCCGTGTCTTCCTACTAAGGAAGATATATCTTGTCTGTCTGGGAGCCAGCTACATTACAGAGAGCTGATTGCAATCCTAAGCAGTTATTGCAGTAGAAAGGAGGGTAAATTAGAAGTGTAGTCTGGAGAAACTGTTTCACCTCTTCATTCAGTAGTATTTGGTCTTGTAACTTGTACACTGTGTGTGAACTCCTCATCTGAGTTGCTTTCCTCTCTGCCACACGTTCAATATAGTACTCTGAGAAAATCCATTTAATTCCATTTATACACACTGCACTTCAGTTAAGTGCAGACCATATTTCCCCTTTGTCTAACATTATTGTAAGAACTTGTTAACTTTGAGCACACCAGTGTTTTCATATGCTTATATACAGGTGCAGGATAAGCTATGAATAGATGAATAACCAGTGAACTGGAAATTACATCTCTTTTTACGAATTGTTTTATGACTTTTTTTAAAGTGTCCCCAGAAAGTACTAACAAAAGTCCTAATCCAAATCCTCAAAGCACAGTCACGTCTTCACCTCTGGTGTACCTTAATGGCAAACCTGTCCACAAGAGCAGTTTCGGGAGGATAGCACAAAGAAGAACCTGCAGGCTACAACTCACAAACAAAGCAATAGTATGAGATTTAAAAAAATAAAGAAAAGAAGGTTTACCTTGTTCAGATCAAAGATATTAAACACTCGTTCAATGTATATGTCTCCCTGTGGATCCAGACCTTGAAGATCCAAAAGTTTCTTGAATTCGTGCATACAAAGCAGCCCAGATGGACATTCTCTCATAAATTTGCTGTAGTAATGGTGCATCTGTGCAGGGGCATCTGGTGATGATTCTTGGGAGCCCATGTTTTTACACAGTAAGCGTCCCTTTTCATCTGTTCACATTTCTACCTTCCACATTCAAAGTGTTGCTCATGACCCCAACTCGGGTTACTATGGCTTTTAAATGGCCATGTTAAACATCTTACAGCATAAGTTTCTATTTTTATGTAGTGCCTATCTCTACTCATGAGATTACCTTTAATGCCCAGGTCTAAAATAGATGGGATTTCAAATAGTGGCTGAAGTAGAAGCAAAGAGCACCATGGTCAAATTATAGTTCATCACTCTTCCATTGACTACAAATATACCTGTTATTAAAAAAATAAAGAGGATATTCTAAAAGTGATTGATTTTGAATCCTGTACAAACCATTAGCAACACACAAGAATCTAATCCTGGAATAGCTGTAAGAAGTAGCCATAATTTTTGCTGCAAATAAGGATGCAAAAGGTTTAGAGTGCAAGCAGAAACGCCTGTTATTACATCCTCTTTGCTGTAAGTGGATTAGCTTTTCTAAAAACTGAGCCCTTTGGACTCCTCCTTGATGGTACTTTTTATCATAAATATGCTGTGTGGGATCTTGTATCTGTGTGCAAATTGCATCCTATTCTTCCATCTCAGCATGGGTTTCCAGATATAACACACAGTTTTGGTCACCAGCCTTGTCACAGAATTTGAGTGCAAAAGGAATCTTTTACAATAACTTCCTTAACAGGAATCAACTTAGTCTGGTAAGTAAATTAAAAACAGGTTTGTTCTTGGTCAGTGCTGTAGTCCTGCTTTTTACTTTACAGCTTTCAGGAGCTGAATTCCTTCTTCCTCCATAAGCTCAGGGAAGGGGTTAGGTATCAGTAATACTTCTGTACTTATTAGCTTTTATACAAGGAGATGAGCGGCTCAGGAGCATTACTATAGGACAAAGAAATGTGGAGCTATAAATACCAGTGTAAATATATAGGATATTAGTGATGAGAAACAAGACACTGCCACTCATCCTTTTCATTTATAATTTCATAGTGGAGTTAAAGAGCACAGTCCTGTGAGGTGGTGATTGCCCATGAAAAATGGCAACCATCCTCCAGCCTGACTTCAGCCAGAGAGCAATCAATATTATAGCATCAGGTCAGTTTTTGAGAAGGACTCCTATACTCCTAATGGTCTGTGCTACAGCTCTCTCCACAAGGACATCAATAAGTTTATTATCATGTACTTCAAAATATGACATACGAGTAAGAAAGCTTGAACACTTCTCAGGGGCCCATGAAACTCTGGAGATCAAACAGAAAGATACAGACATTGTCATCAGTTTAGCCAAAATTGGTTCAGTAGGCAAAGAACATCGAGCAAAATGAGTAGTCAGTGTGTTGCCTTTCCTCCAGAGACCATGTCTCAGCCGTAGAGCTGCTGTGTGATCCCAGTGACTGAGAGAGAATGGGAACACTCCCTGTTCAGGCATTTCATCTGCATGTGTGCTGGCTGGAACAGTGAGGGTGAATGAAGGGGATGCAGGGACAAGGGAGGTGAAAGGAAAGCAGTCAAACCTCTTGGGGTTGCACAATCCTAAACATCCTGATGACAGTCGTAAACTTTCTTCTTCAGCCATCATGCCCTGCTCTTAAAGGAATGACCAGCGATTGTGTCAAGCAGCAAAGAGCAGTATTGTGGTTTAACCCCAAGTGGCAACTAAGTACTGTAGTCAGCTGTGCTCTCAATCCCACCCTACGCTGCCCCTGGTGGGAGAGGAAGACGAATAGGAAAAAACTGGTAAAACTTGTGAGTTTAGATAAGAATAGTTTAATAATTGAAATAAAAGAAGTATAGTAACCAATAATTATAATTCAAGAGAGGAATAAAACCCAAGAAAAAACACTGTTGTACAGTACAATTACTCACCACCCTCTGAACGATGCCCAGCCTGTCCCTGAGCAGCAATTGGCCCCTCCCAGCCAGCTCCCCTTTATATATTTAAGTTTATGTTTATATATTGAGCATGACATTCTGTGGTATGGAGTATCCCTTTGGCCAGTTTGGGTCAGCTGTTCTAGTTGTGCTCCCTCCCAGCTTCTTCTTCAACCCCTCAATGGCAGAGCATGAGACACTGAAAAGTTCTTGACTTAGGACAAACACTACACAGCAACAACCAAATCATCAGGGTATTATCAATATTACTCATACTAAATCCAAAACACAGTATTGCACTGGATACCAGGAAGAAAATTAACTCTATCCCAGCTGAAACCAAGACAACAGAGTACCAGGAACAAGACTTTAGCAGGCTGAAAATTTGACATAATATGGTTAGGTTAAGAACTGTCCATCAATAACTCATCCAATGCTAGTCATCCTTCCTCTTTTCTCTCACTTGGGCAGTGACAGCTCATCTCTTCACATGACCTTGTGCAGACACTGGTGTCAGGATTTCTCTCTAGACACAGGGAACTTGGGAGTTGCTCACATAAATTGATCCCTCTCCCCTCCCTCCTCTTTTCTCCCCCTCAAAACCCACACACTTCTTCTGCTTGTTGCTTCCAAATAGCAAGTCTTGGGGAAGTGTGCCCACAGTGATTGAGGCACATGAGAGACTGCTGCACTGCCTTAAAGAAGGGCCTTAGAAATCCATTTTTTGGTCAGATTTTGTACATTCTGATAAAAGACTTATAAGAGAATGATAAGTTAAAGTTGGAATGCTTTTAAAGTATTATCTGTTTTCAGAATCCCTTTAGCTTAATAACTAAAGCACCTGTAAAGACAGCAAAAATGCCTGGGTAAAAAATTAATCTGATTTATAGTTCAGTCTCACAGCATCCCTCACCCCTAGTAGGGGACTAGAACAATATATATTGGTTGATATAACTCCTGACATAAAAAGAAAGATGAGTTTTATGGGTCACAAAAAGACTAAAATTTATAATCCTCTGCATAGTTTGATGGCACTTAATGAGCTGCAGACAAAGCATGTGCTGAGATAGTAGAAATTCTATAGAAATCACCTGTTCCAGAAGCCAAAGGCATTGGAGCATTTCTATTTACAAATGAAAATAGAAAAATTGATAACTACGTGGAGCCAAACTGAGTAAGTTAATATAGCAAAGCCATTTCAAAAAATACTGAAACAAAGGGTGTAGAGACTAGTTTGTGTATAGGGAACCCAGCACAACCATTCTTAATGAGCTATCTGTACCAAACTAAGCTGATTCTAAAAGGTGAAGATAAAATTACTGTATCTATTGAGATGCCAAGAAGCTTTCTGGAGTCTGTACGATACTCTGGGAATCAAAAACCCCCATACAAACAGACAACAGTGGGACTATGCACTTACACCAAAAATGACAGTCCCATAATAAAGATTACTGGTTCAAGGACAATCAATGCAACAACATAGGGACACAGAAAATGCACATTGCAGGTAAAGCAACAGAATCTCTGTAGGGAACAATGAGAAAAAAAGATCAGATTCCCTAGTTCTGCTCTGAAAATGGTATAAAAGCTCATAGTTTTAGAAGGGATCATGTAATTTAGATTTCTTTACAAGTGAAAAAAGGTAATTTTTTGGCAGAGGTTGAAAATAGAAGTTGAGCCTTGTAACAAAAGACCACATTACAACAAAACAAAACTTCCCAGCAGGGTGATCAGGAACTAACTTGAAACATAAAAAAGCAGAAAATGAAAGTTATAAAGATGACTTTCTCTTTCTCTTGGGTATTGTGAAAACAGTGGTACCTCAACAGTAGGCAGCCCATATTACATCCCTGTGTTGTGAAACACGGAGGACACACATCTTTCCCCTCTGATAGATGCAGCTGAACGCTACCTCTTTGAAGTGTAATATGATAAAGAGAACTGCTATCGTTTGAAGTGGCAAATGCCAAGTTTTACATGTATTTGAATAAAAAGCTTATCTACAGATTTTTGTCTAAATTTATGTCACCTTTGCCAATTAAATTTTTGCATCTGCTCCAGCTCAATTCAGCCCTGCTTTCTGTCTCTTTTCCTCGGCAATTTCTATGTGACGTTTTCTCTGAAAAAAGCCACTTTTTCCTCTTGTGTGATTCAGCTCGTGCTTCTATACTTTGCCCCAGGACTCACAAATTCTTGCTAACTCAAGCATGGGGATGGGGAAAAGAGGTCATTGCTGCTTTCTGTGGTGTTTAAACCCTTGGACCATTGTGGGACACACAATTGCTGAATTATTCCCTCATTGAAAACATTGATCCAACACTGGCCCAAGTGCGCTAGTTCACAGCCACGTTCCTTGTGTGCATGCTACTATAGCTTTACAAACAGCTCCTTGAGTTTTTGTATAGCTTTAAAAATAAAAAGCAGGCTGCAACCATTAAAATAATACATCTATAGGAGTCTATTATGTCTGGCTTCTTTTTGTAGTACTGGTTCTTTATTCCTGACATGGAGATTGTGAGTATAACTCCATGATACATTTCTTGGTGATGAGAAAGTGAACTGAGCTTATCTTAGTTATGCAGAGCCCAGTCTAGGAGGGGTTTTTTGGTCTTTAAACCAGTTACAGACTTAATTTTGTGGGTGTTGTTAGCCACACATGCTACAGTGCACCCTTATCTATAAATAACCAGCAAACCATGCATAATGAAATAAGAAGTCTTATCCTTCCCACAGAACCATTTGTAGTGGTGTTCCTTCAGTTTTAATGATTATTGGAAGTGCTCTGAGATACCAACTTTACATTTTCAATTTGGAGTTCATGACTTAACGAGGACCCATTGCTGAAGCTGTTATTTTCATCAAGGTTTCTAGTTGCCCAAAAGGTGCATCCTCCTTTGTCAGGAGGGTAAGTCAGGAATACTTTCTTTTAGTAGCTATTGTGAATTCACTGATTTTTCTAAACCCAGGGTGGACAAGAGCTTGGGCTGCACTTTGTCTGGTGGGCGTCAGGGAACTGCAAGTGGGACTAACAATCCCTGCTACTGCTAACCTGCTACTTTTCAGTGGTCTTATTAGGGATGAAGGGAAAGAGTGCTCTCATCCAGGGAAAATCTGAGAGGCCAATGAAATGTCCTTGCTCCAACTGGGAGAACTAAGAAGAGAAAAAATTCACTGAACTTCTTCCATGCTGATCAATTAGATGGGGGGTCCCCAGAAATCTTTATGTTAATGGTAATAGATCCAAATTAACATTCACCCCAACAACATTTTGATGCCACAGGCTGTGTTCATGAAGGATTTCAGCTTAGACAAATTGGATCTTTCCAGTTAGAAATGCTACATATAGATCCTTAAACAACTCTAAATCCTGGCTTCCTGTTTTTATCTGCCTACACAGCACAGCTATTTGGAAGAAATTTGAATTTTTTTTATTTTATTTTATTTTATTTTCTGCTAGCAATAGAATCCCCTGGGTTAAGCGCTTTGGAAAAAGGGAAGGCAAGCCAATAGAGTCACCAGCAAACATTTAATTAAAAGACGAGGCTGTCGTCCCTAATTAGGTGCTGTTGTTTTGATTGGAGATGTTTTCCTTCCTGGTGCCTGAAGTCTTTCCCAAGGTGAGCAGACGCTGAGCCACGGGCATCTCCTAGTGGCCTGGGCTCGCAAGACAAGGGCTGGTGTTCTTGCTAAAGAGCGCCGTGGTATCTCTGTCCAGTAATCCCTGTTCCAGTGCTTTTCTGGGACACTGGAGAGGCTTTTATTTTTCTGGGACAGGTGGAGAGACATCTTGAGGGGCTGGATCTTGTGGCTGCCACTGCCGGGCCCCTTTCCCTCTCACTGCAGTGAGCAAGCAACAACATTTATTCCCGTGTGTCATTTCTGTCCAATTATCAACTCTGTTGCTGATGGAGAATGAATCTCTTGTTAAGATTTTAGCTATCTTTTCAACACTTTTTCTCCACAAGTGGCATTTCAGTTCCACAAAGGGTTTCAATTAATGTACAAAGAAGGGGTGAGATTTCCTCCTTCCACTCCTTGAACATTTATTTCCATCTCTTTATACTTGTGCCTTGATTTTATAAATTCTGCTTATTTTTTACATTTCACTTGTTTCTTCCCCTTTCTCAAAAGCTGTTATCTACTTATTCCTGTCTTTTCCTACTTTTTTGACTGCATTTTCCCACTCCATTTCTCAATTCTTTCCATTTATCTTCTTGAAGTAACGAAATCTTTCTAAACTATGCAAAAATTGAAGTCTGCCTTCCTTCCACTACCTAGCTTTAAAAGTTGTTTTTATGAGAGGTGGATAGGGAAGTAAAACTGTATAACTCTTTTACAAGCTTTCCAAATAAGAATAAAAATGGCAGTGATAAAATAAGGAAGAAAACCAGAAAAGATTCATTGCAACTGTCTGAAAATGCAGCTGTGAACAGAATTTACTTTGGAAATAGTGGGCAAAGTAATTTTTAAAAAGGGAAAACCTGTGGGTTTTAAGACTCTTATCCAGCCCCACCTACAAGGAGACAAACTCATTTAAGAGATTTTTGAAGAGCTTGTCAGTAGGTGGGTCCTTCTCTTTGTCTGGAGTGATCTTGATGTGTTCTCAGGTGCTTCTGCAGGGACTCTCTTGAAGACAAAACATGATACTTATGCTCATGTTGAGCGTTAATTGAGCTTGTGTCAGGTTTGCAGCCTTCATACTCTTGCTAAACTTCAAATAGGCCATACAGCACCATTAGAATTGGGGAAAAAATGTTCAGATCTCACAGAAATCTATCACAGAAAATATTAGTTTATTTAAATACAAACACTGGTGAGATTCACATGACAGCATCTGAAGAAAGTATATAAATCAGTGCTAGTGAAATTCAGGAAGGGGACTTCTTACTGAGAACAGACTCTTTGTGACACTTCAGTTAAAAGTTCATACTTTGAACTAACATCCCATCTAAACCAAGCATGGTATAAATACTTTTCCTAATATAATCCTAAGGTTAAAAAGAACTAGCAACATGTCTTTATGTATATAATTCTGAAACAGTAAGTGCATGGGGAGACACTAAAAAGTAATCATATTGCTTCATTTGCATAACCCACTTAACACGCATGTTCCGTTCACAAGCTCAGTGATGGGTTTTCAGATAATAATGTGATAGAAATTTGAATATTTAAAGCATAGCACTTTCATTATCGTAGAAACTGGAAACTGACAGAGTCATCTTCAGCAATTTCAGGTTCACGGAGAAACTTGCAAGCACCTAAGTCTGTTGCTTGCTCGGAATCTCACTTCCTAAAATCTAAACCCGTGCATGCTGCAAGAAATTTCATCTCAAATTCTTTTTGTCATCCACTAATGTCGTAGCTCTAGCAGTGATTTTTAGCACCATGGTAGCAGAGAAAATCTGATCCTCTATCAGAAGAAAATTACTACACAGAATTCGGGGGAGAGTGTGTTTGGAGGGGACAGGGTGAAGAAAACAAAAGAAAACTAATACTGCAATTTTCAATTTCAAAATAAAATGACAGTATGGCTTTTTGCCTCTGTATGTGTTATGCCACTTCAGAACCTTGATTTATGTGTAGGACTTTTTTTTCATAAACTGATTAAAAAAGTATCTTCTTCTTCTTCTGTTAAGAAAGAGTTAGGTTCCACTGGCTCAGGTAGTTTGTTATTCCCTTGATGTATAAGACAGGGCAGAGAGACTTTGTTCATCTAACTTGGAAAGAGCTGAGTCATCTTGCAATAAGGTCCTTTCTTTCTGCTAGGCACAGAAAGGAGTCTTGAGCTGGATTTCTGTATTAAGACCAGAATCCAGAAGACAAATGCTTTTCCATTGTACTCTGTCTGAGCCATGCTCTCGTTAGAAGTGTTGATGCAGTTGGAAGGACCAAGAACACGATGAGGATACTGTTTCTGAGAAAGCCATGCCAAGCCATAGAACTCACAAAGGCATTTCTCTTGGCAAGTTGGTATGGCCACAGTTCATTCTGCTTGTTACATAAATCAGTCCCCTAAGCCAGCCTGAAGCCCCACAGAATGACTTCACAGGAAACATAAACTACAACAGATAAATATACACATCATATCTAACCAAACAGACACAGTGTGAATGCCAAGGAGGAAACTTATGAAATCCTGACACTTTGTTTGAGAGGTCCTGGTTCTCGTTTACCACAGGGTTTTCAGTGAGGCTTTCACAAGACTTTATTCAAGGCAAGAGAAGAATAAAACTGAGCTACAGCTTATCTAGGTGCTATGTGTTGTATCTGAATAATGTAGCTATACTATTGCCATTTCATTAAAAATTGTACTGTTGCTACTTAATAAAAAATATATTTTTTATTAGTATTAAAAGGGGAAAAGTAAAACATTCTGGTTCACTTGATTTATTTCCCTAAGTGTTTAAGCCTTTCTAACTTCTAAATTATACAAATAGATTGGGCAGGGATTAAAAATTGCCAGCCTTTTATCTGGGAATAGATGCCACATTCTTCGTCTTATTTCCATCTCCAAATGGATATAGACTATACAATCTTATGTAATTGACAGTTTTGAATGTGCCATTCCTGTTCTGCCTTCTACATAACTTTGCCTGGTCCTATTGCTGCAGCGGAACAACAGCTCAATTAAGAAAACACACAATAAAATCTATGTCTCAGATTAGTAGTAGCTAGTGGAGATTTGTTACAGCATCTTGCAGAACAGGAAATGAATATCAGATATTTAGTGGGAGCACATTATTAAATAATAAGGTTTTAAGCCTAGCATAAGCATTTTTACAGTGGGTTTTATGAGGCCCTAAAGGCCAAATCATTGTTAAATTTCATTAAAATGGGTGGAAGACGTCCAAACTGATAAAAAATTGAAGCATCTTTTTCTGTCTAACATGGAACATTAATTAAACAAGCTCTTCTGGGAATAGGAAAACAAAAGTCTATACCCATACAAACTATATGTTTTGTTCCCTAAAACCCCAAACACTGGTACCCCAGCTCCCATCCTGTATTTTCTCTATGCAAAAGGACACAAGTGCCTCATCATTTTGTCAGCCAACTGTTGCCTTAAACAATAAATAAAACTTAATTCTGCATGAATGGGACATTCATTCTGGGTGTGTCCCTGCTACCCAGCTGCCAAATTTTATGAAAACATTAGGAACTGATTAACTGAAATGCCTGCTTTTTGAAATTTGGTGGAAATATACCAACTGATTAAGAAGTTGTGGGGATACCAGAGAAGGGGTATTGGTAGTAAGAGTCAAACTCTGATATCAATATAACCTGACAAGTTTAAGGCATACATCTTAATATTACCCAGATAACTTGAGCAAACGGCTCCATAGGTGATAAGCTACTTGTAGTGGGAGAAAGGCAATTAGGAACTTCTAAAATACCAACAAACCAAAAGACGTTCTCCCATAAAATAAAAAGCCCAAACCCCCAACACTCAAAACTCCCCATAGTTTTCAAGAGCACTGAACTGTCAAGGGATTTTTGCTGTACGCAGTAGTGCTGAAATGGAAAAGTTCTTAAGTGAGCTCAGACACTGCCCATGTTAATTGTCCAGGAAGGTCAGCAATGATAAAGGTTTTCTGGGGAACTTAGTGCATCAAATTATTAATTGAAAAGAACACAGCAAATTAACAATTTCTGCCAGTCAGGTTTCAGGCTTGTTGACTGGAAGTTTGCTCATCATCTGTAATTAGAACATTTATTGAGTTAGGTGATACTACTTAATCAAATTTCAGTATATTTTACTGTCTGGTAATTGGCAGTGGAAAGAAAAGAGCATGCAATGAACCTGATTTTATAGGAAGAGTCCTTGAGGATTATGGAAGAAAGAATTACATAATTCCAAAAAAGCAAGCTGAATTGGGGGTGGAGGTGTGTATGGAAACACAAGAAAACAGTGTAATAGAGGTACTGTTGCATGTAATAACACACAAAGGTACCTTATACTCTCAGCATTTTCTGAAACAAATATAATTAATCCCATAGTGAAGAACAGAAAGGCCATTTCTAGAACAGGAAACTGTCTGGAGTAGTTATGGCTACTATTTGGACCAGTTTTAACCTGCTGTAAAAGTAAGTAGTGTAATGTAGTAACACATTTTTCATTAAATCTCTGAACTCATTGAGATAAATGATGTGGGTAGAGAACACTAATGCTTTATTGGTTTTTTTAAATATTATTTTTATACCAGAATGGGCCCACCTGTTCTATTATCTGAAGGCTGAGTTTGTATTATCCACAGTTCAGCCTAAGCCTAATTTCTGTGACTTTTTTTAGGGATTACAGATGACTCTTCACTCCTTTTGTCGCATTTGATAGAAAGCCTTACCTTAGCTTAAGGAGAAAATAACTCTGGATGAGCCTCATGGTAGAAGGAACCTGTATGAGCACTGTGTTGGAATAACATAAGACAGCAAAACATCTAACAGCCACTGGATGTATCTTTAGGAGGACCTAGGATGTTAAGCAGTAAAATTGGGATGATGGATCAAAACCAAACAGATGTGCCTTTGGAAAAGGGGGATTGACTGATACCTAATTAAGCCTAATTAACAGGAGGTGCTCAGAATGAATCCTGTGGCAGAAGGAATCATATTGTGCCTATGTTGCATAATCTGTAAGCATTAATACCTATGGATCCAGCTGAACAGTCACTGCCTTAGAAAGATTTTTCAAGGAGCTGTATAAATAAAAATTTCAATTAATAATGCACATTGAAAATAATAATAAAAATCTGGCTTTCAAAGATGAGAAACCATCAGTATGTATTAGAATAACTGTAAGAAGCTTTCAAACTGGCAAAATATACTGGGGACAGAGCATTCAGCATTGTTTGCCAGCCACTCATATTTATCTGCTCTGAGTTTTCTATTGAATCACTTCCATTACCTCTGAGCAGGGAGCTTGCAGTTCTCTGAGACATGTCTCTGAGTGCATCAAATTATACAGCCATAAGAAAGTCAGAAAGTCAAGAATGAACGAATTCTTACCTTATTCATGTCAAATGTGTGAAATACTTGTTCAACGTAGCTGTTAGCTTCAGGAGTAAGTCCGTGTAGATCTAGGACATGTTTAAATTCATGCAGGCAAAGCTGTCCAGAGGGGCACTCCTTCATAAACTTTGTGTACCAGTGGTGAATTTCCATAGCATTAATGTCATCTGCTGATCCAGCAGCACCCATTGCATCAAACATACCAGGTAACCTTTTTCAGTATTTATTCATCCAAATGTTGATTCTTGCTTCCCAACAATGATCATTCAAACACCAACTCTGCCTTTGAGAGCTACTTTAAACCTCTTACAGATCACTACCAAGATAGACTAAGTAAATATAGCACCCTAGCAAGATTACTGGCACCCAGTTTTAGTACCCTGTGGTTTTATCAGCTAATTACAGTCTTTGTGCACAGTCAGTCTGCAGAGCCTCAGATGAACTGATTATACCAGTTCACATCTTGTACTTGCATCTGTGGTGCTAAAGGTATTTAAACTGGATGAATATTGAAAAAACCAACATGCAGGAACTTTGAGGGTAGTTTCCAAACCTTCATTTTAATAATTCATAAAGTTTTAACTAAAGCATTTTAATGCTTGGATACATTTTGTGAAGCTGTTTTGGAGTAACTGACTTTTCTTTTTATTATTTCTGTATATATGGTGATCCAAATCTTACCTTACAGGTTAAAACCGCAATACAAAACTTTGACTTGGATTACCTGAAAAACCTGAAAGTGGCTGTACACTAAGCACAAAAAACTTATTGTCTTTAGACAGCACTTCTACAAGCATCTAAGTCTCCTGTAAGCCAATGTTGTCCTAAAAATTGCTTGCCCACTGCCATTGCTCTTTCAATCCCATCCTTTCCCTTCCCTTAGGCCAGCAGAAGTGTTTGTGGTTGCACTTGGGAACAAGTGTTAGAACAGACCCAGGCAAAAGCTTCCAATAAAGTTGAATACCAATAAATATAGTTAGCTTTAGAAAACATTGCTTACATTTTTGCATGGCCTAGTGTCACAATTACTGGGTTGTACAAGAGAACAGATAAAGTGAGGGTGGAAAAGGGTGGCCAGCAGTGCAGGGGGTGCAGGACTGCTGCTTCTGCTGCTTCAAATTGTTTGTGGAAACCTGTAGTGTCATAATATCTGTTCTGTATTGCAGTAAATAGCAGTGTGCAGGTTGACAGCATTTAAGCCCCATAGCAGCTACTATGGCATGCAGTAGTTAAAGACTAAGCTGGTAGAATGTAAATATAAAGTTGTTACACCTGAGGCTACTGCAAGGGCGGTGTCCCACCAGTGGCACTGCAGTGGTGTCTCACCAGAGGAAGGTGAGCACCACCCCAGCAGCTTTGCTCTGCAGAGCAGGACGCAGTCCCATTGCTCTCGAGTGCTGTGCAGCTGCAGGAGATGAATTTTTCTCCAGGCCAAGACTTCTTCTGGTTCAGTTGCAAAAGCAGTGTCAGCAGTGAGGAGAGACAAATTTGGTCTCAAGACAGCAAAGGAGCTGAACACTGCTGTTGGACATGTCATGAGACCTGGTTTTCAGGTGCCAGGAGCGATGAGCAGTGTGGTGGTGCATCCATAGGGTGTGCACTGGTGGCAGAACCAGCTGGGCAAGCTGCCCCTGATGCATAAGGTTTAGGGCCATGGCATGCAGCTTCACGTGGTCCTCCAGTATTTTTAGGCAAATAAAGAGCTGTGAGGTGTTAATCATGTAAGATCAGAATTGCAAGATATTTTTCAGTATTGGGTACAAGCCTTCACTGTTAAAGGACAACAAGCTGGACTGTTGCTGGAACAGACTTTCAGCACATATTTGCACCTACATTGCATAAACCAGAGTCTGCAGCCAGTCAGGGCAATGCTGCTGAGGAGGGAGAAAAAAAGGGAAAAAGGTGCATGTGGATGCCTGGAGGACTGCAACAGAGATATACACTGTAGCTATGATTAAAAGGTGATTTTTTCCTAATCTCTAGTCATTCCTTGCATCGCTTTCAACAGTGTCCTCAGAGCAAAAATAGCTGCCCACTAACATCCTGTCAGTTACAGGATCAAGACCTTCAATATTGTGAAGCAGCAGGGATTTTCTATATGAAATACTGAATAAAACCAGAATCTGAAACATGTGAAGTGGTATTTGGAAATACGTTACTTCAGAATATCCCTTGCAGGCAAATAATGCCATATTTTTTTATAACAAAGAACAGCAAGCAAAATAAAAGTAGCTTAAAATGGCAATCTCCAGTCTTTTATTGTTTTTCATCAAATCTAAATTTTCAATAGTTAGGAGCTGGAAATGCTGACACAGAATTTCCCAAGTGTATATCTACGAAATTTCTTGTTCAGTGAAAAGAGGAAGTTTTAAAAAACTCAAACATTACGCAGAATTCCTTCCCCCTTCCCTGCCTTCCCAAAATAACAGCAGTGTTCAAAGGAAAAAAATCAGAGGCTTGAACCATAGGTTTCAGAAGCCATAGACAATTTTTTTTAGTAAAACAGTGGCCTGCAATCAGTTTTATACATTTTCAAACTTTCTTCTGAAAAAAGCAACAGCATAAATGGGAATATTAAAAAATAAGCCATCTCGGTCCTTGAAAATATGCTTATTTCTTTCATATGGCATGGAAGACTCTCCTAACTCTGTAGTCATTTTCCTTCTGGAAGACAAGGTTAAAATGTTGGAAAAATCTACATTTTATTTAAATAACTCTTCAAGATAATCATCAAGCTGTTCATCTATTTGATGAATCTGAAAAAAACCCATCAAATTTTAAACTGGAGCATTTGAAAAATCAAGCATATGAACATGCATGACATGCTTATCAGCAAAGGTCATAATTCAAAAAGAATTAGGAGAAAACATGAGAAGAAGCAGTGCAATAACCCAGACTAAAATGGAAACATGGAAGCTAAAGTAGGTGCAAGTAGGAGTAGAAGCTGCTTTTCAAGTTCTTGGCCATGTTCCTACTAGAATAGCTTTACTGAGGGATTATAGTGATGAAGTGCACACAGATTAGAAGGGCTATGCTGGCAACACTGTTCTTTTAGCCATTTAATATCCTCACTTTCACTCTGAGGAAAAGTTACATCTCTATTTAAAGCACAATTTCCTAAGATTTATTGGATGCCCACATCCAGGTTAGCTGGGGAGTACATTTTTTCATGTGTGTTACCTTCCAACAAAGTCCACAAGAAGAATGAGGAAGAAAGTAGAAGCAGAGAACTATCATTGTAGGTATGCAGACAATGTAATACGAAAGGGAGGAAAGGCAGATGGAGAAGAAAAGCAACACCTATTGGAGGAACTGACAGGACTTTAAGAATGCAAGGCACTTCAAGAAAGGACGAAAAAAATATATATTAAATTTTGCCATAAATGTGAGGCCTGGAAAGAAAAAACTGAATTTATGCATTATAGTAAAAAACAAAATTTATTTCCTATGACCAGCATCAGCAGTTACAGACATGAAGTTTCACAAACCTATTGCCTCACCCATGCCTCTATCAAAGAGGCCTGTGCTTATTTGCTTCCGAATGTGATTGCAAAGAACCACCCAGGTCACCTGGAACTTCCTAGCCCTGTTCCAGATGGCACTTAGACCTTCTTATGTGATGGTGGGGACTCAAGGCTACTAACATAGGTTATGGAATAAAACCCCTTAAGGGTGTGATAGACTGTATCTAGGAATTTCAAGTTTCTATGGATGATGCTATAAAATATAGGGGGAAGTTTAATGAAACATTTGAAACTTAAGAATAGCAGACAATGAGGACAACAATATCAGGACAGAGGAAGCCACATCTATTTTAGGGAGAAGCTTCAAGGGACTAAACTCTGACCCCAGCTTTTCCCCAAAGCAAAATTCACACTATGTCTCTTCCATTGTTATATATTAGCACCATCAGTCTCTGCAAGCCAGAGGAATAAAACATTTGGACTTAAAGATGTAGGAAGACAGTACCATTTAGAAATTTTATCTGATCCCCTTACTACAGTGACAGGCAATGATCTTATCTGTAGCCGTAAAAACCACAGGTCTCTGAAGTGAAAAGTCTTATTTTCCTTTAACCTCAAGGCAGCCTTTCTGGAATCCTTTGAAATATTCCTGAAAAATAATTTGAGAAAGAATTAGATTTCTTTTTTAAAAAAAGAAGAATGTTTATACAATTATAATGTGGAACTGATTAGCACAAGATGGTATGGAGGCTAAAAGTAAATATGAGTTTAAGAAAAACAGATCATTTTGAGGAGGAAAAGCCAATTTAACCCATTTGTTGACCCACTTCTTTGAAGGATTGGCCATGGGCTGCTGGAAGCAGAGAGGGTGGCTGAGGGGTGCCTGCTCCCTGGGCAGATGCTCCTGGCTTTTGCCAGAGACAGGAGAGCGGAGACAGGAGAGTGAACCTGAGTATCTTTGACCTCTCTAGTGAAGTGTGGCTATTTTTATACACCAGATATGACCCAGAGATTATTTAACTGGCTTACCTTTATCCAGCTCCTGGTCAGACTGACTGACTGAAGATCAGTCATTGTGGAAAAATTATGGTGTTCTGAAGGTCCTGTCTGGGTACAGGTGTTCTGAAGGATGGATGTCTGGGTACAATGCGGGCAAACCCAGTTTATTTGTAAATTGAATAATTATCATAAAAGCATTCATGTAAATTACATTTTCTGTACAGTTTCTATTTGCATCTTCCTATAATTTTTTCACTCAGGTTTAATGCTTCTTTATTAGGACATTTTCTGATTTAATTTGCTTGTAAGCTTCTCAGTGTGCTTGTATGTGAAAATACACAATAATAAACCTGTAAATTAGTGCCTTGTTATTGTTTTAGGTCCTGTATCTGTTTTCTCAGGTGACAAAAATACTTATGCAGAAACCTGTCTGCTACCAAAGTTATGAAGCATAAAGGGACAACAGGGTTCTACTGATATCAACTAATAAGAGAACAAATAGTTGTGATAGCCTACGCTGAGAATACTAGAAGGCAATTAAACTTTAATTCTTCCTTTTCTCTTCTTATAATTAATAATAATTTCTTATGGTTCTCAAACTTCATTAGATGCCTTTTAAAATTAGTTTAGTAAGTGGGTCCTGAATTGCTGTAAAGGTTACTTAAGTAATATTCTAATGCTACTAAAGCCCTTTATAAAGTATTAAGGTGACACCATAATCTTTCTGAGACTCTTACACAACACACACTACAGTATTAAAAAAAAAAAAAAAAAAAAAGGCAACCATCCCCTTTCCTCTACCTAAGTAGAAAAAAGAGATAGGATAAACAAAACTTATTTCTGCTTCAGAAGGATAGTAAATATCATAAAATTCACCGAAACCAATTAATGAAAAAATTTAACAAACAAATTTAACAAATGTTAAGTGATTATATAAACTCAATTTGAAGAACATCTATAGTGCTTACACCACTAACCTTGAAAAGAATTCTGACATTTAGTAAGTCACAATTTGATTTGATAGCAGTAATTGCATGTAATCTGTCAGTCCCTCCCTGGGATAGAGTCTGGCATTATCTCAGTGACAAGATTAGTGCAATGTGAACTAATGATTCGCTCATGAACCCAGAGGGACTCAGTGGAAAACATGGCCTGTTCCAAGTCCAGTGCAGCAGAGGATGGATGTCTCCCTATGAAAAATCCACAGACAGACATCTGTGCTATTTGTGTGCAACTGTGCTTACAGATGAACATGCCACTAACTCTGGAAGCCCAGAACCAGCTACTTTTTTCTTCTTTCATTAAATAACAAAAAAATTAAATGTATTTGAATGTAATTTACCCTGTGAAGGGACTTCAGTAATTCTGCCATCTTTCCCCTCAGACTACTAAGTTTCCCTTGAAAAGCTATGTTTGCAGTTCACAACTTTGCTGCAGTTTGCAAGCATAGTCTGCTTTGTGGATATGGCTTTGGATAGAATATTTCTCTTTCGTTTTTAAACAGTATGAGATCTTTTAAATCTAAACAGACTGTTTCGTTTTATATCCTGAATATAGGCAACCCTAAAGTCCCTTTAAAATATATTTCTACTGCGAACTACAGAGAACTCCTATAAATATTCATCAGCATATAGAGAATTACTAGCCAGTAACTCACCATGGTCAATAATCCCTAACAGAGGACATGCAAAGAGTGAGGTCCCTCCATGGTTCGTGCCTGGTCAGCAGCAACTGATGAAAAATGGACTCATGTGATTCCAGTAACTTTGTACCATATCCAAAACCTTTGGCCAGCCGTGATGCCAATTTTTTACATTAGTGAGTTCAGACTGAAAAAACCCTGTAACTTTTGTTAGTCGTGTATTTTTCTGTCAAAACGACCCTGAATAGTTGAAAGCAAGGTATAGTAATGGGATAGGACAGAGAAAACAAGAAGGAAAATAATATTTTTTTATCTTACTGTCAGCATTTGGTATTACATCCTGAGAGGCAGTGCACCAAAATAAAACCAGCATGGAATTTAATTTAAAAGAAAGATGCATGAAGGTCTTTCAACCTTTTATAGTTTATATTCCTCAAGAGGAATTTCATCACCACTGTGCTATGCAGCTCTGACTGTGCTCTAAAGTTGTCTCATGCTGCCACAGCAATCTCAAGAGAATTCCTGGCTGCTGTAATTCTTGACAAACTTTAAGATATGAAAAAAAATACCAGCAGGCACGACATTTATTCGAGTGTTTTTTTAACTGCATATTGACAAAGAGTATTCCTTTGTGTTTTAGTGTGAAAAACAGATAAAGATACATATTAGAGAACTTACACTGAGAAGCTGCACTCCATGAGTAAGAAGGCACAACTCCAGTGTATTAGAAGAGGAATGTATGTGCTTAATCAGCACATGCAATTAAAATAGAGGCAAGGAAATCTGTTCAAGTTTAGAATGCAAACATCATTGTTTCCAGGCAATTTTGCTGATATATTGCAGACTTCTTTTTTGCATTTTTAAAGTGTTTTCATCATCATGAAGCAGGTCATAATATCAGCATTCACTATTAAGAGAAAATCACTTGAACTCTAAGCTCTGAAAAATTTGACTCAGACTTGCAGTCAAAGTTTGAAAAGAAACTAAGGGGAAAATAAAGCAAATTGGGGTTCCAAAGCTGTCTGAATGTTTAATTTCATGGAAAGAAATGTGCTTTTTAGCTTAAGAAATGGGAGTTTCATATTCTGTTTGTGAAACCAGGTAGGTTCCCCATAGCTGTTAGACCCTTTAATAGAATAATTTTTATTCTATCACAATTCTTAAAAATCACCATGTTGATATGATTTGTCTGAAACATAAGATACCCCTCTTACAGCAATTACTTTCAGTCTGGAGAGTCACTCAAAATTAATCCTTGCTTTTGTATTAATGAGCTTGAGATCAAATTTTCCAGGCTGTTGACAAATTAATGTATTCACCCCCCTCAAAAAAACCAAAAAACCAACAACCAACCAATCAAAAACCAAACAACAAACAAAAATCCCCCCCAAACAAACAAAAAACCAAAGCAAAACAAAAAAAACCAAAACAAAAAAACCCACAAAAACCGGTTAACTAAATTCTTCAATAATCTTTTGCTAGTTTTGACTGCCAAAATATTTTGCAGCAATAACTGAAAGTTAAAGCTGTGCTCAGCTTTTGTGAACTAGGCCTTTGTTTGTCTACTTCACATAATTAAAAAAAACCTCTTTGAAGTATTAAACATACTTTTGTTAACAAATTCAAGAATATAAATAAAATCATGTTCTTTTTCTTGGAAAGAGCATTCACAAAGCATTATAACACTGATCTAGTAGCATGTCTGTAAAGAAAATTTTTTTGCTGAAGGTAGCATGATTTTAATTGTTTTGGAAGAATCTTATTTAGAAAGAAAAATAATTAGTATTTACATTCACAAGGTGTTGTGTGTGTATAAAAGGAGTCAAAAGAAGTTTGTAAGGAAGAAACAACTGAACAAAAGGTAATAGAGAAAGGAGAGAACAGTTAATAAATTCAGGAGTGCATAGAAGTCCTAGCTGAGCAAATGAACTCTGTCATCCGTGGGTGAATAACGACATCTGATTTGTCCTCTTCTGCCTTAAAGGTGACATTGGAGTATTTAAAAATAACAAGTCTGTAGTACTGGAGTAAAAGACTAGGACAATGGGTAAATATGTCCTCTAGTACTATAAGTATATAAGTATATAGTACTATAAGTTTCATATCCTTTGATCTAAAAAGAAACTCATAAGAAGAAGGATAACAGGTTGTTTAATACTATAGATCAGTTCCTGGAAAAGTTTAAAAGCCGGAAGTTTGTTTCTGTGAAAAACCTCTAAGAATGTGAATATGCACTTTGACCAAGCAGCTGCTGGCATCTCCCAGTAACATAAGCTCCCAGTAAGCACACTCAGGTAGTAAACTTTCCTGATGCTTCAAGTCAGCATAGGGCAAAATATGAAAAGGTCTCTGAAAAAAAAATCTTGAGTCCTTGATGGGGAAGCAATTCAAACTTTGCATGCAAATATCTGATATCTTTACTTTTCACCTTAAAGGCATCTGAAAGCTTTTACTTATAGGTTGAATTAGCAGTTTGCAGAAGCTGCAGGAAAGCATCTTATTAATGGGAACAGACGGAGCTGCAGCTTCTCTGAATGGTGCTATAGTCCTGTCTTCTGAGTTCATTGTACATTTGCACAGTTGTAGAAACAATTGCGTGGAAATTTGCCCACAGAGGCAAAACATGGCAACTGAGCACATGTAACATGGAGTGGTAAAAATAATCAAGCTGAGTAGCTGTACTTACCCAGAGTGATTCCTCAAGTGTAACAATTTCTGCTGGAAGTGATTGTGGTGGGTTGTCTGTGGCCAGCTGCCAGATGCCTGCCCAACTGCTCTCATTCCACCTCCTCAGCAGGACGGGGGAGAAAAGAAGACCAAAAAGCTTACAGGTCAAGTTAAAAGAGAGGGACTTTGCTTACCAATTACTGTCATGAGGAAAACAGACTTGTCTTAGAGAAAATTAATTTAGTTTATTCTCCATTAAAATAGAGTACTGTGCAGAGAAAGAAAAAAAAACCCTCCCCCAAAGTCCCTCTTTTTGACATGCTCAACTTCACTCTCATTCCTGACCCCTCTGCTTCCTCCTTCCAAGCAGTGCAGGGAATGGGGGCTGTGGTAAGTCCTTAAAAGCTCCTCTCTGCCTCTCCTTGCTCTGCATCCTTTTCCTCTTCTGCAGGGTGGCTCCTTCCCATGGGCTACAGCACTTCAGGATCAACCTGCTCCAGCATGGGTTCTCCATGGACCACGGCTCCTTCAGGGCATGTACCCCTGCCAAAGTGTGGTCCTTTCCACGGGCTGCAGCATGGATGCCTGCTCCAGTGTGATCTCCTGCAGGGAGAATCTCTGCCTGGACACCTGGAACATCTTCTCCTCCTCTGACTTTGGTATCTGCACGGCTGTTTTTCATACCCTGCTCTAAATCCTCACTGTCTGAGCAGCATTTTGCCCTTTTTCACATGGACTTTTCCTGGAGCACTGCCACTGTGGCTGCAGGGTTCAGCTGTGCCTTGTGGTCAGGCCTGTGGAATGAGCTGGAGTGGCTGTGCTCAGCATGGGGCAGTCCCCTCCACTCCCCACTAAGGCCACTGTGCAGCCCCCCACCAGCACCCTGTACATTGCTTCAACCACAATTTCAGTGCAGCTGAGGATGGGGACAAGAGAAGACACTGTCTGCAAGGAAAAACAGGAGATACCAATCACTTCCCATGCAAAACTCACTGGAAGATTTGTGACAATGCCAGTCAGGGTCACCATGGTTTCCCATGAAATGGGAACTCTGCATTCTGAGTGAATACAATCAGGCTGTGGGTTCCCAGACTATAAACATAGATGTAAGATCTCCTCCAGGTGTGCAGGCAAACTGTTCTCTTAATAGCCATGTTTGGAAAAAGCCAACAGTAGATCTCTGAGAAGCTCAATGACAATAAAAGCAAACACACATCAGTGATGAAGATTTCCAAAGCACCAAGGGCAGGAAAGCCATGTCTTGGTCACTCAGTCAGGGCATCTCACTAAGAACCATGGCTTATAGTGCTGCTATCCCCTCATACAGTGCAGGGAAACAAACTGTGTGCAACAAATGAAACCAATGCTTTTAAATGCCACAGGACTTTAGCCTCTCGTAACTCAGTCAGAGCTTTTATGGAGAAAGATTAAAATCATACATACAAAGTGTGCTTATCAGACTTGAGTGCACACCATTCCACTAGAAGAAGTAGCAGAAAATGTCCTTAATGGGCAGTTTCTAATTTAGTACACTTTTAAGTAGCTGAAAACTTCTCAATTTTATGATAATTAATTCTGGGGTTTTTTTCAACCAGCTGCATAAAATGAAACCAAACCATCTGGCCACCATAGTGTATAATTTTCTATGATTAAAATTAAAGAACTGGACTGCAGGCCAACTCTTTTTGCTATCCCATGTATCTTCACTCTGTATCTGTACTATCTGACACCATCAATGTGTCTTCCACACAGTGCCAGTAGTAGTATAGAAAGCTTTTTGATTTTAGTTTTGCTTCAATGATGGAAAGAGTCCGTGTTTTAAAAAACAATCCCTTTGTTTCAGATAAGAAGCTGCAGCACAGAAAGAGACCATGTAAAACCATGCTGGTGCCAGAGTGTGAGCAGATCTGACACCTGGCTCAGTCACTTGGCATCCTGTGGATGAGGTCCCCTCCCACAACTCTGCCTCCATCTGTGGAAGGGGTGATGAAGAGCTGTCTTCTGCTGTGAGGCTGCAGCAGCTCCCACTGGACATTTTAGGGTGTATTTACTCAAGGCTCTGCTTGCACAGTGTTTGTGAGTTTGGCAAGGAGAGTAAGAGCAACAGCAGAGAAAAGGAGTGAAGGAGGAACTTCTTTCAGACAGAATATTCACCTTGCCTAATCTGCATTGCCTAATAACACTGCTTGAATTACTGAATGCCTTAAGTTGGATGCAAAGCAATCAATGATGTCATTTCAATAAATGAAGTGCAACCAAAATCACAAATAGAGGCTAAACACACCTAGAAACTGTACTGTAAGCTTGTGTGAGACCTTGCCTTATACACTGAATTATTGTGCCACTTCACTCAGAGAGTAAGGGGGGTCAGCTTCTTGCAAGCTTAGTGTTACCTGTAACAAGTCTGACACTGGTAGCACTCAGATGCCTGTGCTTCTGGCCTTAAGGTTGTTGCCTTTCCCACGGAACTCTGTTGAAAGGCTGGGTTTAGTGCATTTCTCCCCATTGGCAGAAAAGCTGCCTTAGGGAACCAGTGGTATTTCTGGCAATTTTACTGGACATCTGCTCACTTTCAGACACATCATAATGATAAGTCTGCTATATCATGCTTATAACACACATTTGAAGAGACTGCTTAATGCATGAACTAAAATCTTATGGTTCAATTGTGGCATGCTCTTGCTCTTCTACAAACTGCATTTACTGAATAAAAGAATAACAAAACAAAACACAGCAGTTTTTCCTCTGTCAAAATTACTACAATGTTTTTGAGTGTTTTCAACATTTTTTGTAATTAAGAAATTGTTTTTCTCTCTCAGAAAATAACTTAGAGTAATTATATTAATCTTAATGAAGTAGCTGGCCAGAGGAGCTATATTCACTGGAACAGAAATGTCACCATTTTGCTCTAAAACTTCTTCATATCTGCACTTTTTTATTTAACAAGTTGATAATCCTTAAATAAGAAGTCTGATTAAGTTTTTACATTTTAATCTTAGTTCCTGAATATATTTTTTTCTTTACTTGAAGAAGAATCTACTAAACTATACTTTATCCAGTGGTTAAATGTAAAGGACTCCTGGAGAGCAGAAATCTGCTGTGAGACTGAGTGCTCTTTAGACCTGACTTAGAGCTTCTTAGTTTTAATGGTCAGTGTTAACAGGAGTGTGGAATATGCCCCTAATTCTGTCATTTGCTTAGTATACCACTCCTTTTTTTTCAGAGGGTAAATGGGCTAAATATATCTAAAATTCTTACTGCTTCTGTCTTTGAAACCTGACTTAACACTTTACTTTTTACTACAGACCAGAGAGTCTTACAGATAAACCTGCCAAGTGAGTTTGGTATTTTATCCCTATATAAAACATGTAGCGCATCACAAGCCAAATTAAAAATGCAGTAAAAAGTGAAAGAGAGTTACAAAGACAATTTAAATAGCACTGCTGCCACAATGCATCCATTTTAAATTCTAAGTGCAATGTTTCAAAGCTATACTCTCAAATCCTCATTCCTCCTCCAAATCTGGTAGAAACACAACATCTGCCAAAAACGCACGTATTCAACTTACACAATTTCCTGAGCACTGAGTTCAGCACTAAACCAAAGATTTCCTCCTTCACCCAAGGACAAACTACTTGCAGCTTATTCAACTCACTGTCCAGAAAAAGGAACAGTCTTTTGGCCCCTAAACACCAGTCCTGAACACTCACAGGAGGCATGACTATTACTGGCTTCAGAGACAGACATAAGAGGTAGTAAGAGATGAAAAGCCTCACTTCACCCTGCTAAATCCACCATTACGCTATGGTGATGTGACAGGAAAAGAGCCAAATACCTGCCACTTTCATCCTGCTGAAGTGCTGAAACAGGGATTAGAGTTATATAATGTTGTAAAATAGGAATTCAGGGTGTGAAGGAAGGAATCTCTCAGTTCCCTTCCTTATTAAAATCACTGCTCACACGGTTGAACACCACTGCTCCTATAGGAACAAACAGCAGCCAAGCCCTCAAAACTTAACTCTCACCTGAGCACAGAGTTCCAAAATCACAATCCAGGGTGATCACTGACAGGTGTGCCTGAGAATTTCTGCTTAAACTGTAGGGTGCATGTCTTAGAGTGGTGGAAATTTGGTCAGAGGTTTATTATGTTCTGGGTATTTTTCACAGTGCTCAAATTTTGTTTTTATTTGTGCATAAGGCTCTGAAACAGACAAAAATTATTGAAACCAATCTGTACCCAAGGTGAGCACAGGAGGATTTCTAAAACATTTGCTTAGCAAAGCTTGCCTTGGTTGGCATTTCCAGTGTTCTCCTACACTTGCACAGGGAAGACCCCAAGATCCTGTGCATGCTGCCACTGCACCGGCTCCGTGTGATGGTACAGACTTCTTCCATACACTAAATAAGCAGAGAGCGGAAGAAGAACTTAAAGACTTAGAGAAAGTTAGAGAACCTCTTCCTCAGCAGTTCTTATGGCTTCTTAGCAGTTAACATGCTAAAGCTACCACAGTAGGTGTCAAACTAAAACTTGAAATCAGGAAGACCACACTGTCCTTATTTTTGGGTCAGGGCTCTGGAATCAGGTGAAACCTCCACTGGGCTCAGGATGCTGTTCCCAGGGCTCTGGACTGGGGAACTCTGGTTTTCTCCAACCCTGCAGCACAATCCTAAAGCCCACTTGGTCCTGAAAGCAGGGAGTAAGGGATGACTATCCCAGCCAGTTCAGCCAGGCAGAACAAAATTAGACATGACAACAAAGTGATAGCAAAGAGCTGACAGAAAACTTACTAAGTTAAGTAAGGCTTGATCCCTTCCAAATGATGATGGTACTAATACTTCTCCAGAAGAGAAAGGGTTGGAAGAGTTTGGAAGAAGTGGACTGAAAATAGCTCAGGTATTAAATGTCTGGTTTTGCTTTGGGAACAAGAGTATATGCTTCTTGGAAAAGCATGGAATCCTTGGCAGCCTGGCTGTGTAGGGTAGAGTGTAATACACACAGTGTAGGCCAGATAAATGTTGATTGAATCGTCTACTTTGCCCACTGGAGTTCAATAACATCAGTCAGGGATGAACAGAAGTCATCCTTCAACGTGTTCTTTCATCCAGCAAGAGACAGGTGCTTTTGTGGTAGGGAGACAAATGAATTAGAGTTGTAAATTTTATTAAAGAGCAAATAAGAAGTGGTTGGTAGAGTGAAACCTTGGAAATGAATTAACTTAAAAATGCAAAGTCAAACAATAAAGAGGTGAATAGGCACTTTTGCACAAAAATAAGGAAAAAGTGAAACAGGCTAAAACTTTTAAGAACACCCAGTGTTCTGTATTTTGGACTTAAAAAAATGTTGGGTATTTTACACTAAAATATCTAGTATTTCAGTACTGACGAGCCAATATTCTGACTATTGCCATCTTCAGAAAGATTACATTACTTGAGAAATCTGCTAAAATGAAAACTTTGTTTGGTGGTCTTCCTTTCACTGACCTTTAAGAGAAGCACACAAGAAAATTCGAAGCAACAATTCCCAGTTTAAATACATACTGTAAAGTGCAGAAATTGATGCTGCACACAGCAGCAAGTCAAGATACCACATAAAGATAAATGATTGAGGTACTGCAGGAAAATTATTTGTCCAGATACTACCTCATTCTGATATAATATTATTTTAGTACGTGCATTAGTGCTACTGTAGTGCCTTTTCCATTTCTTTTACCTCTACACAGCCACACTCTACATGTCTTTACACTCATCCATCCAAAGAAGAACAAGACATTTGGCTGAATGTTACATTGCATTTAACCACCCTGACAAGAGCAGGGTCAGACATCCAATACTTTGGCCTGGGGAGTCTTATTATACCAAATTTATGAGAGCAGATGTTGCTCCAAGCCTTGCAAGACTACATGTTTTGTTTGGCACACTGGAGTTAAGCAGCTACATTTTCTTGCAGCTGCATAAAGTAGCAATTATATTGTCCTAACTGCATGCTAAAAATGTACCAGTGAAGCTAAGCTATCATGATTAAGGGATCTGAAACCTTGGACTAGCCCTAGACTTTAATACACTGGGTGGTAGCAGGGTCTTAAAAAACTCTTTCTTTTTATCTTTTCTGGCAGTTTAGAGAATAGGTGTTTAATCATTGCTTTTAAAGTCTTCTTTCTGAAAATAATTGAGGCTGTTTTCCATCAACAATGTCAGATTTATTGTCTTTACCCTATATTTATAAAATAAATTAGCAGTAAATGAAGAAGAAGAGGAATAAACAAGAATTCTATAGATATAATTTACATCAAGAGGCATTTATTGACAGAAAAATGTGGCTCAAGACATTATTATTAATTTTTCTGCACTATTAATTTTGACTGCACTTGTTATTTAAATATTTGAAAGAATAAAATAATCATTTCAGTGGGTATGGAAGGCAAAATTCCATGCATAAGACTCAATTAAGATCATACTCAAAGCTAGGAAAGGCCTCATTCTGAAGTAAGTCTTCAGACTCCTCTTGAAGCAAAGTTTATAAAATGCTATGTACAATAAATTCAGGTTTTCTATATGTTAACCTACCTTACTTTTGATTAAAAACAGGGCTGTAGCTAACAAGAGTCAGATGTTACTGGTTCATCAGGTGCAACTGATGAAACAACGTGAAACATCCTACTTTACCTTTGCTTCTATTTTCATCAGAAGCAGGTCCACTGATGTTAATGGGTCTTAAATGGTGGAGCTGAGCTGAAAATATTTCCTTATTAGTTATTTCCCATTTCAATCCAATACATTTTCAAACACCAGCTCATCATTATTATAAAACAGATTAGGACACTGTCTTTATTTTGAGCCACAAATTTTCTCACTTTTCCTATTGTCTCCTGCAGCTCCTGGAGGATGGAGGTGGTGAGGGTGTGAGAGAGTGCCTGATGGGTACCCAGTTGCTGGCCACAATATGAAACACAGAGATATATATATACGTAAGTATACACGAAGCATTTTACTAGATCTGGTGAAAAAGACTGAACTTGTTGCAAGTGCTTTGACTGACTTAAATATGTCTGTCTGCTGATGTTTACTAAATAACATCATAAGCAGATATAGAGACCTCTAAGAGAAGTGGGTGAACTCATGAGGGTGTTCACAGCTGATGTGAAAATCTGGCAGAAGCAGCTTAAACCTCTCAGGGCAGTGCCAGGTCAGCCTCTTTGCTCACTCTGCCCTTGGATGTGCAAAGTTCAAAAGGAAGAAGCAGAAACAAGACTGGTTTTGCAGGGAAAGCACTCAGTGGAGTGCAGGCTGTCTAGGGGAGACAGAAACTGAAAACCCTGTTTGATCAGGGGTACAGATTCCTACTGGCCTACAAGTTCCAGTCATTTATGTATAGCACAGCACTGCTTCAACTGCCCTGTTTTATTGCTTACTGAAAAGTGAGTGGGTAATTTCACATTTGCTCTTGGATATTAGGTTTATTATACAAAGCTTTATCTTAGAGAACTGTTATATATTTCAGAAGAACAGGGATTTGTAACAGAGCTTGTAGCAGGCCTTTATTGTAGAGGTGATAGGAGTTAGCATCTGAGAATAGCAGAGGCTTTTTCACAGTGTAATTGGCATTGATTATCTTCTGTCCATGTGCACTGCTGCTTATCAGTAGAGATGCCCCAGAAAGATGGTTTTATGTAGTGTCTTTGTACAGTCCTGAAACTTTTTTTGCCATAAGAGAAAGTTGATTATCAACCACAATGAAATCAGACCAGCTACAAAAGTTAATCATGGAGCTAGATGTCTGGTGTAGAAGGCATGGAAACTCAAGAACTATTAGTTCACAAAACAAGACAGAATAACTTCTAACTTAAAGAAAAGAAAAGAAAATTTTAAAAAAGCCCAAAAAAATCCCCTCCCTCCCCCCACCCCCCAACCCCAAACACAACAGAAAACCAAACTCAACACCCCAAACTGATCTCAAAGCCCCCATAATTAAAGAAAACAAAGATCTCCTGAAGAGCAGGTTCCTGTCAGGGGATGAAAGGCCCAGCATGAGGAAGAGCATTAAGTACTGTTGTTTCTCTCTTGTGGCCACAGTGAGTTTTCAAGCCAGTTTTGACAAGGCTTAGCTCTGCCATTCCCCCAAGTGTGCTGATGCAGCTATTGCCAACAAGGCTCTACAGATGATTAAAGTGATGAGGAAAGGAAGTAATGTCATGCTTTCCAAGGAAGGAAAGGATCAGGACAGATGTAACTTACTCCAGTTCTTAACAGCACGTTCCTACAAATAGAAAGCAATACTGAAGCTATTACTGTCACCACTCAGGCATGATGAGAAGTGTTAAAAGCAATGAACTACCTATCTGAACACATAAAAATGAGGTAAAGCATGATATAATGATTATCAGACATTTCAGCTAGTTCTGAAATAGGGATAATATGTGTTCTGCAAACTATCCATCAAAGCTATCCTACATTATTCCATGTGACAGATTAAATGGCTGATCTCAGCTCATGTAAAGTTGCCAGATATCCAGGAACTTAAGAAAACCCAGGCCAGTTTTCAAAAAGAGCCTGGGCTTAGTAGTAGTAAAAATTACAACCTTCTTTTATTCTGCCAAAATACCAGAGTTTGCATGGCTTAAAACACAAAAATGAGAGAAAGACTCTGTGCAAAGAATCACTCAAGGAAAGGCAAATCACAGTGATAAAGGGCTAAAAGAAACTCCCACGGAATCACAAACATAAACATTGTGGGGGTGGCACACCTTGAGAGAATTATGGAGTAATTTTGAAAAATTAATGTTTAAAGCATAACCATTTGGGGTGAGTTTATAGCTATTCACCATTTATAGGACAACCACAATAGTATCTAAGCAGGAATTAAAGACAGATTGGGATGAATGATGCAGGGTGGGCAAAACTTGTGTTATGCTGAATGCTTGCTCAATTAAAAAAAATAAATTAGTGTAAACCAAAAGAGTGTCCTCAGGATGTAGTTGGTTTAGCAGCACCAAGAACTGTGTATAGACTCAACTTCAGTTTGCACATCAGGAGCACAGGCCATCTACTACCAGGATACAGCTGGTGGGAAATTCCATTTGTAACATGATTTGGTACAATCTGCAAAAATCGGGCCAGATGACACTAATTTATACTGCAATTCTATCATGCATGCTGCCTCTTAAAAGAGTTCATTTGCATACAGACTGGTATTCATTGAAGGAAAAACATGGAACAAAATGTAAACAAAAGTAACACAACAATGGTTCATCTTGACAAAAAGGACTGCAACCTAAACAGCTTCCTGTGATATCACCCCAAAATGGATGAATTCCAAGGTCTGATAATAGATGTAACACACCCTTGGAGCCTTGCTCAGTGCCAAGCTTTGTATCCCTTATGAGAAACAGTTGTGTACTAGAAGCACTCAAAAGTTTACTGACATTTAGTTTAATGGAATTATTTTGCTCTCAATCAACTCAGGAATGTTCTGCTCTTAAATTAAGTGCTAATTCCTAAAGCAAACCTACTGTCCATACATACTACTATTACTCCTTGATTTGAAAGTCCTCCTCTTTCCTCACCAAAGTCGCCAGAAACTGGCGCAGATTTCTTTCATTCAATTTAAAATGACATTAGGATTATTTTTTATGCTCTTTGTACTCTAAAAATTCCATTCTGTACGGCAGTGAAATGCTAAGACAAATCAATTAAAATAATTTGCTGATACTGTCTAAGCTTTGCCTGATTTAGCTTCTTTGCCCTCTTTATTCTGGAACATTCAATTCTAAGTATTTTCAATGAATTACTTTTGCAGTATTTCTTTATAATTTTGGAAATTGGCCTCTGGCTATCAAATTGTTAATACATATTAGATTTCTTTACCTCTGACATACTGTATCTGAAAGCTTTTCTCTTTTCTTTGGTTTTTGGGTTTTTTTAATCTGAAAAGGGGCGTAAAGAGAGACAGAGGAAAAGATAAACCTGCTATTTAGAGGGTTTGATATTTTTCTAAGTTGTTTATTTTTGCATAACGACATGTAAGAAAATATTAATTGAAGTTATAAATCAGATTTGTCGGTTGACTTTCACTACATCACCAAATTTATGTTTTCAAGAACAAGTCAGCACTTTAAGACAGATGATCCACAAGTAATTAAGGCAAATGATATCCCAAGCCAGAGATTTAGAGTGCTCAGTCACCATATTAACAGTATTACGGGCTTTAAGACATTGAAAGTCCACCCATGTTACTTTTCCTGCCACAGCACAGCCTTTTTTCATGGTTTACAAGAACCATGGTAAATTCATATTTCTGCACAAATGCTTTCAAACTGCAGTTGCAGTACAGCACTCTAAGACACCAGTTTAAAAAATGTATTTTTTTTTAGCAGCAGGAAGTTTAGCATCAACCCTGTGTTCAATTTTGATACAGTTTGTTACCATACAACAGCTCTGGCATTTTAAAGAAATTCCTCACACAGATAGTTTCTGGATCACTGTTTTTCACATCAATTTTAACAGTATCCATGGTTCACAAAACAGGTGATTTCCTTGAGATTGGGAAGAGGTACCTGCAAAATTACATAGGAACCAAGCTAGGCTGGAGGTATTTTTACCTTAAAAACATGCATGTTGAATGCCTTCACAATCTGAAATCAATCCCTGGGATGTCTCCTTCTCTGTGTTACATTGCAGATTATGTTTCCTTTTGAAAAAATCTTGAGATTGTTAGAGGACATTCCAGATGGGACTTGCACTTCTGTGCTTGGGGTGCATGGAGGAGATCCTAAATCACATTTTTGGGCAATGAATGAACATACCATGAACCTCCATGCTAAAAAATCCCAGTTCACAGTTGTGATTTAAGTGACAAGCTTTCAGGAGAGAGGCATCTCTTTAAAGCACCATTTTCTTGTGCAACGTCCTGCTTGCAGTTTTTTGTAGAAAAATGTGAGTGAAACTGGATGTTTTTGCATTTCACTGATTGACTAGTACAGAAAAAAAAAGTTTTCAATTAACAGCTTATTGGCTGGCAAGCCTTTATCTTCTTCATAGCATTTAGGTTAATGACATGTTAATCTTCCTAAGACAGATCTGACACACCTCTTTTTCAGGAAATCAGAAAACCAATAAAAGCCTAATCAGTTTACGTGTGGCCACATAATGCCTCTCTACTACTTGTTGCTAATATGACCAGGCATTATTTTATCAGGTTAAACCAATATTTCATGTAATCTTCAGCTGGAGTCAACAACAGGGAAAAGTAAACAAACCAGAATGCAAACAATCACACTCATACTCAATAAAGTTGCAGTGATAGGAGGAAGAATGGGCTGCAAGGGGATAAATTTTTCCCCAACCTTTTTGAGTGATCAATGTGCATCCTAAAGCATGAAGACTGACAGCTTTAATAAGTTTTTATCCCAGCCAGTTTAACTAAAAGCATTACTCATGGCATGCCTTATAATTTAGACTTGTATTAACATGCAGCTTTATTTATTGCTTTCTGGCATTCTATTTCTTCTAGCACAACACAGAAATGTGGGGTAAGGTGAATTATAGGAGCTATAACACCACATTGTTTTCCCAGTTGTATATACATTAACAATGTGGTCCCTTTCTTTTAGGAATCAAATCTGTAGTGAGGGAGGCCTGGTCTCTATCCAAGGCAAAGCCATTTGCTTAGTTCACACCTACACCCTTCTCCTGTCTTTAATTGTTCAAGATGTATGTGTGGGTGGAGCTTTCAGCCATCTGAAATAAAAGTGGTTCTATCTTTTTGACACTTGAGGGAATGTGAGAACAATTTAATTGAAGAAAAGTTAATTTTTTGTTCTGAATAGAAAAAGGCAGCAAAGTACAATGAGCTAACTCTCTCTAAAATGATTTGGGAGCTATTCTAATGGAATAAAAACCATAAATATAATCAAACCTTCACTGAAGCAATGCAATTAGTCTCCTTGTCACAAACATGACCTGCAGTAGTGTAAGAGGTTATTGCCAAGTCTAAGAAACTTTAATCCTGAGTTGATCCAATCACTGTAATAAAATTACCGTCACAGAAAATGAGCTTCATCATCATTTGTGAGCTAAAAGATGAGTGGAAATATTTGTGCAAATGAATGCCCTTTTCCAAAGCACTTACTAACTATGCAGTGAATACCAAAGATTTGCTCCTGAATTTGGTATTTCACACAGCCTCTGTCAATGGCAGTAAAAAAAAATCCACATCTTGCTCTGAACTACCAACTGGTTTCAAAACGAAGATGTTAAAACATGTAGCCAGTATCTATAATTACAAGAAAACTTTTCACTGAGAAATGGAATACAGTAAAATTTAATCACCGTATTTTCAATTTTAAGATCAGTGTGCAGGGTAAAGGTCTGAGGAGAGAAATTTTTTAATAGACACCAAATTCTGTATGCTTGAAGGAAAAATATTAATGGTTCCCTGCATGACCACTATGATGAAAACAGCTAGAGCTAACCTTACATTTGTGTTTTGATGTGCAGCAAATGTGAGCGAAACAATAGAGAGTTGCATGAAAATAGGTGTGTAACAACAGCAAAAGGAGCACACACCTATTTCTGGGAAGATTGTTCCAGGGAAGTTAGTATCCATTGAATGCTAAGGAATGCCATAATTTATGCATTAAAACCTAACCAAACCAGCTCAACATTTAATGTGTTAATTCTTCCTATAAAGTCAAATACCACTTACAGAGTTCAGAAGTTGCTGCAACTGCGCTTTAGGCTGCCCTTTCTTTGATCTGATTTTTTGGTCTTCCCTACGTGGTATATAACAGAACAGATTTTTTTAAAATTCTATTTTATTTTCCTGTGTTTCCTCTTCCATACACCTCTGTCTGTCAAATGACTAAAGCGAAAACTTGTGTTTCAGTGACACTCTGGCCTGTGCACATAAATTATCCCCTGGGAAAAATCAGTGGTTCATTAATTATGTAAAAACTACCTCAGAATTTGCAATGAGGTTTGTCATGTTCTTGAAAAGAAAGCACAAAAGCATTAACCATGTTTGATTTTACAGAGTAACTCATGAATAAGTGTAAAGTTTGACCTTTTCTAGTTCCCTGCTAACACTAAATGGGTTTCTAATCAGGTAGACTATCCCTGTGAGACACAGCATGACTTTTCTGGGGACGAGTTTTTATTTTGCACAGTGTAAAGCCAAAAGCTGACTGTGTGCATGGAGTATTTTCATTTTTATTCTAGCACTGTTTCGTAAGTATTTGTCAGAAAGCATGAAACCATACAAAGAAATACATTTGTTCCTGGGGCTCTGCTGCCTCCAGAATGAAGAGCTAGCTGTTTGTGGTCCTAATGAACAGCCCTCTAGGAAAAAGGTGCTTGAAATTTTGGCACTTAATTATATATGCCGGTTATTAAATGGTAAAGAGTCACTGAATGACTGTTCAAAAGGTTAGCGACTGACATTTTAAGTTAATGCTCAGATTCAGCATGCCCCCTGATGTAGCAGTACAAAGAAACAACTGCAGAAATAAGCTGCAACCCCCTTTCCCAAATGTCTAACTACCCTTGCAAGCACGTGGAGAAAAATGGTCCCTTCAGGTGTGGACACCTGCTTTCTAAGTGATCATTCAGGCTGGGCAAGTTCTGGTGACATCAAACCACTTCTCCCTACTCCCATTCAGGGCAAACATACAAACTGCAGGCATACAATTTCCTGGGCATTACCACCTGAACTCTGTAGTTTCTGTTTTTTAGGAAAATGAGGAAATAAGAATACGAAATGTCCCTTCATTTTTTCTTCTCAAAGGTCTTGAGGTGGGGTGTTAACTAGGCTCTCCAGAATACTGGGGGATGAGCAGAATGCAAATTTATCAAACAAAACTACTTCTCAAAATAGGGAGTAGTAATATGTTTTAATATGAGCAGTTTGCATGGTAAATTTTCATAGATCACACTAGTTCAACAATAAATTATATCTTACTTTGGGATTCCTTAAGAGCTACTTTGCATACATTTCCATCACATAGAAAACACGTTATGTGCAGAATTAATTTTCATAGTAGTCGTTGCACAAAGAATACTGGCTTTGTAAGAGTGGTCAGTCAGCATAAAATGATATTTGGAGTTTCTGGATGGAATAAATGCATATAACAATTTCATAAGTGTGAGGCCAAAATACTACAGGCAAATTTGTGATCTGGTTCAGCCCAAGGACCCTTCTCACCACCTAATCTGTTCCCAGAAGTGCTGTAAGAAAATTCTAAAGGGAGAACAGGAACAGGGCAAGCCATATGTAATACTAGTGCAACAGCTTTCAGCTAATTTCACCTGAAATTTTTTATATTAAATTTCTGTCAATTATTTAGAAAACAGCTAAAGTATGTTTATACATGAAAACAAACACAAATTCTCAAAAATATAAATGCATTTATACTTCCTTTCTGGGAAAAAAAGTTAGTACCACTTAAACCATGTGTAACAATGGCTATTGTCTCTTCTTTTTTCATTTTCTTTCCTAAGAATAAAGGTTTGCATTGCATTTTGAAAAGTATATATTATGCATAACTTTTCTGCATTGTGCTATCACTACATTTTAGGAATTCATTTACTATTCTTTGATAAGTGACTTAATTTCAAGAAGCATGCAATAAAGAGCTTAACCCCTCTTCACTTGGAAATCCTCAGAAGATTTTGTAGGTCAAGAGAGAATTTCGAAAAAATGGACCCTAGCGAAAGCAATGGTGCTTTACTTGAAAAGATTGTGGTATAAAGAGGTAGTATAAAGCCACCATGATAAAATACACACATTTGTCAAAATTCCTTTGGATCCATGCACAACTGAAGTGTTATTCCTTATTCATTTGTACAGTGGAAAAAACATTTATCTTAACTGCAAGGGTCCTTTGAAGGTATTACCACCAAGATAAAGGCAAATTCAGAAGCAATAGTTATATTTAGATTTTTCAAGAGCAATTGGCAAGGGATTTCAGTCAAAGAAGGTACAGTAGAATATAGAATAAAAAAGCTGTCCAAAGAACAAAAAGAAAAGCTTCATAGCAGGAAGCTTTCAGTTCAGCAGAGGTGGCTCCAATGCCTGCACACTTTCTACCCTCTGGAGGGGCAGTTCTAGGAGCCAGAGGCTGCCCTCAGACTGAAAAGCCAACAGTTTATTTAGTTTAGATAAATGCAAGATGTTCAAAGGAAAAAATAGTCAGTATGGCAGTAACATAAGTGTATCAAATTAAATTTTAAAGTTTCAGCATTTCTATGATACCTAGCCTTTATCTGCTTCATTTATGGACCATCAGTGCATTCCTATATTCTACATGCTCTAAACTCTTAACTTTACTAAATCCTTTTTTCATAATTCTTTTGGGAGAGCTAATAACTTGTCATAAATTAAGCAGGCTTAAGTAAGAGCTGAAAACATTGGGCTAAACAGAACATAGAGGTTATGCTACCAGGCAGTAGGAAAGGCAAATCTATTAGATACGCACAACAAAAACAAAGATAACTAATGATGGAATAGATGAGCTTCAGAAAAAAAAAGAAAACTAGATGAAGAAAAGAGTAATCCAGTTGGTTCATTTGGTGAGAAGCAACATTCCTGAAAGAAATTTTAAGGAAATAATACTAAGAACAGAAGAGGTGTGCACTTGTCAAACTAAAGGAGAAATTCTAAGAAACAAAGGATTTGACTTGTAACTTAATTTATTGGTAATTTCTAATCAATGAATCAACCATATAGGGAGATGTTATTTGTTCTAGAGAAGAAGGAAATAGAAATAGAAACTCTGATGCTTGATATTGAGGAACTTGTTTGTAAATCCCTTAAGAAAAGCAGAAAAATTGTCAAATATGCACATGAGCTGAAGGGATAAAAGAGAAGAGTATTACCAACCTCACAAAGAACATCATGAGAGGTCGAGTCAATGTGCTTTCCTGTAGCTGGAATGATTTCAGTTTTTCTATTAAAAATAGATTCCAAAACAATCCACACAACTACTGACCATCCTTTTGTGAGCATGTTTCTGGCTGGCAACTTTTGCAAGACTTGAAATGTGTCCAAGGATCTGATTCTTATATAAACTGTGGTTTATATAAGAATACTTATAATCCTTAACAAACCAAACAGATATTGCCCAGAGTGCAGTGGTGAAACCCTAAACAGAACTAACTTCCCTGAAATGAAGTGACTTGAATGGATAATCTGATGAAGCGACAGGTCACTAGGGAGATAAAAAACACATGGGCTATGAGACTGAGGACAGGCAAAAAGGGATACATTGAAAAACCAGGATAGCCAAAGACAGAGTTACCAGTGAGGCAGTGAGAAGGCTCCATGCTATAGAAGGAAAGCCTGATCTTCTGAAGTGATATATAATAGAGTGAATGGAGTTGGGAAAGAAAATGAGTATGAAAAGATATCAAACCATACCCTGCAGAACACCTGCAAACAGTGAGGAATGGCAGAATGGTGCACTCTTTAATTCCCACTTTACCAAAGAGCCAGAAAGAAAGCAAACATTTAAGAAACAATGTGCAAAGCAGGCTGTGGTGCTGAGCCCCAGGCTCTGGAGGTGCAGCGCTGTGCAGCTGAAGAGCAGGTGGTGGCACAAACACTGCAGCTCCAGCTGCTGCACAGGGCAGAAGGGTTTCTGTGACACTGCACAGCCTCTGAGCAGACAGCACAAGGGGCACAGGAAAAATGATTTCATATGAATTAACAAAATCAGCTTAATATACACTTGTGGGGCTATAAAGACAAATAAATCTTGAAACAATTTCTTGTCCTTTTATTGCTACCTAGCATAGGGCAGAAATTACCTGAGGTGCTGTGTCTTCATCTCTGATTATTAATAACAACTCTGTCAAGCCTCTTCTTGGAAAATAGTGGAATAGTTTGAAAAAGAGCATAATGGGACAGAAAGATGGCATGAGGTAGTCTAAAAATGAACATGCCAAGTAATTTTTAGAACTGTGCAACCACTGCATATCTAGTCAATAAGGAAAATTTCAACTCTTAAGACAGCAATTAGACATTAAATATATTTAAGGAAAGTCTTTTGATCTCTTTTTCTCTCAAGAAAAGACAGATTCAGAAATCAGGATTAAAGGAATGGTATTATGTATCACAGAATGATAATTTGACCAAACAGTAATTTTCTGTTCCCTAAATATGGCAGAAACAAGCAGATGTCCTTGTTCACACTATTAGCAGTTTGTTTCTGAGAACAAGAACTTTGTCATCTGAAGAAGCACTAAACTATACAGTTTTGTGATGCAAATTCCTGTGAGCAGGAAATGTTTGCCCCTTGATCTAATGCAACAGTTCTTAATGCAAGATTTCTCCTCGGAAACTTTATGTTGGGCTTAGGCTCAAGATCCTGAAAGACATAATTGCATTTGAACTACATTTGACCACTCCTTCCATAGACTAAGGAAAACAATTCCATAACAGCATTTAGGAAACAACTTGGCTGTAAACTACTAATATATCCTATTCCTTACAACCTGAATGCTCTAAACTTATTACTACTTTGAAGCAAACACTGATTTCTGTATTTCAGGTTTAGGAAGAAGAAGTTCTACATCCTTCAAACTTGTCAAAATCTGTTTTGTTCCCAGCAAACTTATTGTTTGGGAATAATGTATAATTATTTCAGATGTTATTGGCATCTGCATTGAATTTGGATAAGAGGTTACAGTAGCTGATTGCAGATTCCTGATGCCTATATTATAACCCCTGAGTTAAAGCAAACCTAAAAAAATTCATACATTAAAGGTAGTATCATTATTTTAATGCCAGAATATTTTTTGTGGAAAACAGATGGATTTAGAGATTTTTTTGTAATTTTTTTTACAAAAAGTGGGTTCAAACAAATAATCTTTAACTAGGCAATGGTACCCCATAGCTGCCATGGGACAAGTACCACGTGGCCCACAATCCCTTTAACCATGCTGCTTTTTTATCGTTCCTTCCCAGGAGATAGGGAGCCCAGAAAACAAACAAAAAATATCCAGTCTTCAGTTCTCAAATGCAGACTGAGTTCAGCAGAACTTTTCAAAGAAAAACCACAGATGAGTTGAAAACTGGATAATCTTTAAGTAACAGCTCACCTGGGACTTCAGATTATCCAATTGCTTTTGATGTCTCTCCATTGACTCTTAAGATGATTCTTTTTGTCATTTGACAAATGTAGTAGTTTCTTCAAAGTGCTCAGAGGAATAGAGGGTTAGCACCCTGGTCTATCACACCTACAGGATAGAGCCAATCAATAAATGAGAAAAAGCAGCAAGAGAAGAATATTATGTGCTATCATTATCTCGCATTACCTGGCAAGAAGTTCTCTTTAATGATTTAAAGCACAGCACTGTCCTCACAGTGTTGTTCTCCAGAGTGCCTGGAAGAAAGGCTTTGTTTTATACAATAGATCCTTCTCTGAATGCACTCTACATTATTCCTGTTACCATCAAATGATAAAATAGGCATTTTTAATTTTAGCTGTCAGCTCTAGGAAGCACACACTTCTCAGACACAGGCACAGCATCGCTGCTTACTAGATCTGCAAGGAAGGCTAGTTGTTAATTGCACTGAAGGCAGGTAAAAGACACTTTTTTGTAAAGATGGTGCTAAAATTATACAGCCAGAATAGACCACTGATGTGAAAAGACTGAGCATGACAGGGATAACAGCTTTTCCTTGTCACTTAGTATCTATTAGTAGAGCAACCAGAAGCAAGGTTTCATTTGAAATTCTGTTTGCAAAGTTAATTTTCAGACTACGCCATATGTTCAGGTCTCCAACATGGCTTTGTACCCTCTGCCTATAGAAAAGGATCCCCAACTCTCTCCATGGGATGTGTGTCTCCTCCACTTCCCACACAGAACAGTCTTTTGATAAGATCCCATGTGCTGCCTGGTTTTCAGTCACATATCCATTTAGAGAATGAGGCCCTGGGAACTGGAACTATGAACATGAGAGAAAGAGTTGGGTGCCTCAAATGTTTAAGTTCACTGTTAGGCTGGGTCCAACAGAACCCATCAATACTTGGTCTATGTTTGCAGAGATGGAACAAAATCACACCCTATTATTAGGTCACAAGAGTGAACTTACCTGAGGGAATTTGCTGTCAGCTGTGGCTTGTGAAAAGATGGTATGGATTTTATTTCCTATAGCTACATTTAGATATGTATGACAATATATTTAGGCAATAATAGAGCAAATCATAAACACAAAAGGTCATTCAACATTTAGTTTCTGCACGTACTTTTACTGGGTGTGATTTATTACTGTAGCAACACTGAAGGTAGCTAATGGAGGAACAGCTACATCAAAAGGACTCAAGTGATGAATTGAAAGATTAGTTTCCTCCAAAGCTGGGGATTTTTGCACAAGTCCTTAGAACCTCTGCCTTCTATACTAGGGGAGTATGTTTGAGCTCTCCATGTAAGACACAAATTGGTCAGCAACCAGAGAGAGCAAACCAAAGCAGTTACCAAATTATTGTAAATATGGGCCCTAATGTCTAACCCTGTGCCCCACTTTTTCATTTCTTCTGAATAATACGCTAAACTGCATCCTTCATGACCAATCATTTCTTGGACCTTGTATTAATTTAACATATCAAGGTGAATGTAAGCAAGCAGCTGTTGTTAAAAACAAAAGCAAACCTCCAGAGCAGCCCATCACAGAGGAGCCTGCTTTTCATATTCTCTGACCTACTGCCACATCCCAGAATGGGTAACACTCAGGGTAGATGAAGTGCCATGGCTTGGAGAGTGAGAGATGATGGCCCATCCAGGAGTAGGAATGACTAAAACCTGCTGTCAGCCTTCTCATTAAAAAGTCAGCAACTGGGACCATAAATCCTTCAAGGAGAGGAAATATGGTGTCATAGAAATGACATGACATATAAAAAACTAGCTGAAGTAGCTCCAAAATGTTTCCAAGAGTGATGTCCCTAACAGGAATCACATCACTAAAGAAGACAACATAGATCATTTCACAGCTGGTGCAGCAGAGCTCTGGTGCCCAGTACACACTGTATTGCCATGCTAGCAGCTGCACTGAGTTTGCAAGGCCTCAAGACAGCCGTTTCTCTTGAGCTGCCTGCAATTTCCCAGCTTAACTATAATAGAAATTGTTCTAATGACCTTGTGGTTATGCCTAATTTGCTTTATTTTTGCTTATCTTTGTACAGTACAATACTTCTATCCAGATATTCTCTGTAAAAGGCGTGACATGATAGCAAAGACCTTGGAAAGCAAAGTCACAGGAGATGGTCTAGAGAAGTGCAGGCATGGGATGTGAGAGATGGGTCAGTGTCACACAGGAGCCCCAGCACTGCACACAACTCACCAATGGTCAGCTGGAGAAATGCAGACTGAGAGCTGAGCAAAACCTCATGCAGAGGTACAGAGAGAATGGAGAACAAACATACAGCTTGTGTGAAATAGACCATGGATAGGAAATTCAGCTGCACCATGAGCTACTCCCTAAAGAGCAAGCAAGGTTCATGGCACATTAGCAAACACAGAAATATTACCGAAGAAGCTCCCAAGATGAGAAGGGAGAAATCAAAAATATCATATTCTCATGGCTAAAGATTTGAGCTGCATGATCCCCTCTTTTTTCTGAAAGCTTCAATGCCCAAGGGGGGACTGGAAGGCTGAGCTCAATATCAGAAGTAGCAGATACTAGGAAGCATGAATATGACAACTTTATAGTATTATACTTTTTCTTTTAAAGTACTTATTCTTTCCCTGATGACTTCAGAGGGATAATAAACATTATTTATTTAGACAGTTAATTTTCCATTTGGACTTAAAAGAAATTCTTACACATAATGTGTTTCTTTTTTTGCCCTTAACAAAAATGTAAGGGTAATGATATGTAGGTATGATTTTGCTTACAGAGGCCATTCCGTGCAATGATTTTGCATAATTAGCATGTGTTATTTAAAATAGTAACAATTTCCTTAAGCATCACCTTTGCCCATTCAAATTTAAAAACAAAATTGCTCAACCATGTGATTTGTTTTTCCTGGCAGAATTTTTGTAAGTTCATTGATATCTAGCAGTAGTTTAAATGCTTGCACTCTTTTGATTCCTACTTGGTCAAAACTGAGTTAATCTGTTGTTGTACACAGTTTGTTTGTGTGAATTAAGCAGTAATAAAGGAAGCAGAATATATTCTAAATGTTGCATCCTATGTGACAGAAATCAATATTTTTCTAATTATCAGTCCAACATTTAAAAGATACTTGAGAAATTACTAACCAGAAAAATCTGCTGTCAGAATGTCATATTGCAATTCACATTGCTGGCTTTCATTTCCACTCCACTGAATTCCAACACTCTCAGTGCCACAGAAGTCATAGAAATTCACAAAGGATTGTGCCACTGTTGTAGGAGCAGCAGCTCGATGGCTTCTGCTCCTGCTAACTTCCTGTTCTACTGGTTTTGCTCCAGGAGGTGATCAATTACATTTGAATTCAAGTGCCCTGGGAAAATCAGAGACATATTAAATTTCAGGACTTGTAATTTATTATTCAATTCTTTGTGTCTTTCTGAATCTGAAAATGAGTACCTTACATGCTGCTTTGAGGTTGAGCAGTGTGAGGTTCTGATGATCTAAGGAAAATTTTGGTGAGCCTTGTTCATTTAATGTTTATCAATTTCTGTGTCACAGTGGAGACTTTTCTGATCCAGGCTGAGCATTAAGTGCAAGTACAAGTCAAATATTCAGTTCTTCTGCAACAACTTTTCAGTCTTCAATGTACGAAATATATGTATCTAATGAATGAAGAAAACAATTTTATATTTTTGACTCTGCACTGAAGCAGAGGAACATACATGAGATAGAGGCATTTAAAATTTCATACACCATCTATGTCTTTTTGCTTTGTAACTGCAAAGGCAATTTAAATATCCCATTCTTCACTCTTACTGTTATTACAGTAGTTTCCTTCATGAAAACAGACAACTTAAACAAGAAAATACTGTATTTCAGAGCCATTGAGGGGAAAGAATACCCACCCTGTTACAGGAGGTTTTCCTTGAAGACACCTCTTATTAAACTTTTGACTTGGAACATCTGTCTCCTCAGTCCTTCAGAGTCACTTGTGCTGCACTTGTTTAATTGTGTTGTGATAAACTGAGACGTAGGAATAGTTTCGTATTATAAAGTCATCAGGTCAAGCTGACCATCTGTAACATAAACATCTCCATGGGATGGCTGGAAGCTGTGAGAAAAAAAGGTTGAAAATTAAACCTGAACTACAGTGGCAAGGCCTCTGTTCATGTGTGTTGCTCATGTGGAGTCCAGCCTTTCCCCTGGTATGCAAGGAAGAGTGAGACAACTTTAAAGGGAGAACACTTCTGTAAGATAATACTTGTAATGTAAGAAGAGCTTAGAGGGTTTATTTAAAATGGTGATTGATCCTAGATTTAGATGGTTAGACTTAGATTAAAAATTTTGCCTCTATTTTTCTTTTCTTGTAGTGATGAGTCCTGGTGTACTACAATGCTCTGAACTTGTGTGTCTTTGGAAGTGACCAAACAAAAACTGACAAAAATCAAATCAGAAAATCAGCCTTTACAAAATGTTGACACAATTTTTAGGCAGAGATGAAAAATGAAGAAAGAGGGCATTAAGACATAAAACATAGCCTATGTGGAAAGAATCAAATGAGAGAGAGGCAGTGTATTCTCAAGGTGCTGGAAGAGCAGAAGCAAGGTGGGGTTTTTTAATGACCTTTTTAAGGGTACCACCTTGCTAAATTCTGATTCTGTTTCACTTTATATTGCTCCAATTACATTGACTCACCACACTGAGTGACAATGGGGACTATTGCTGCCTAGCATCATTAATACTGAGTTGTCTCTGAGGCTTTCACAGATCATTTGTCCCTTGCAAACTAAACATGTTCCAGAATGAAGCTACTCTCTTTGGGTTTAAAAAAAACCCAAACAAACCAAACCCAAAAACCATCTAGGTATCCTGTTCCTGAGCAACATGTTTGAGTAGTTTTCAGAATTTATGGTTGGGGAATGTACATAAAGGAATCAGATTTTATCCATATCAAGAAGCACACCTGGACAAGAGGCTAACTGAAGCAAGGAGCTGCCAGGACACAGACCTGACATTATGCTGCCCTTCAAGGGCTTTCTTCCAGAGGCCACAAAAGCACCAGGGCTGTCTTTCTTTCAATTAACTACCTACCTGACGTAAGGGTTGCAGCAAGATTGATTATTTAATTTCTGCTAAGTCCTCTGAAAATCCTTAAATGCACAGGAAGCATCTCTTCATCATTAAACTCCACTAGGTGAGTTGAGAACTCGTGCATACCTATAATTTGAAGACATGCTTTAAGTGCCTAGTGTGAAATAGAAATGGAACTAGAGCACTCTCCAGAGATGTGTTTTTATTTCTTTTCAAAGTGAAAGCCATTCCCACCAGCCCAAACCCCAAGACACAAATGTAAGCAAAAGAAGATACTTTAGCATCAATTTGTAAAATACATTCCCTAAAAAATCTTGAGTGCCATGGGAGCTTTCAAACTACATTTTAACTAAATAATTTTTCTTGAAGCTAAATATATTCCAGTCTCCTATGACGAAAAACAGTGTTAGACCAGAGAAGGTTTCTGAATGCAGATACATTTAAGTTCTGGAAAACTTTACTGAGGCATTCAAAATAAAATTTTGAGGAGGTCTCATTAATTTAATTGGCATGCCTGTATCGAAGCAATTAATAATAATGGAGTCTTAAATTATGTAAATACTTTGTATATTTAATTTTATGGCTTAAATTTGATATATTTTAACTCCAACAGTTTATAAACCTACCCACAGGCATTTAAGTTTGTAAAAAAATTGTTGAGAATCTCAAGATCACAGGAAACAAGGGAAGATTTACAGTCAAAAACTACAGAGCCAAGTAAACCTCCAGAAAATATTTGTCATCCTCTCATTGTGCCCAAAAGAATGTGTCTCAGAAGAATGAGACAATTTTGTTTTGGTGAAGCATGTGGAAGTGTTGATAAGTGTACCTGGCATACATGGGTATAACATGTTTTCTTACTCAAGGTCTGAAGCTCATTGAGAAGCACTGAAAATTCTGCCCTGATCTCAGGCAAATGGACTGCCCAGTTATCTGGATGTCCAGACAGTTCTGCTCGTTTCTGTTCTGCACAAAAAGTCCACAACTTTGCTGCTCAGCATAATGGGGCAAAGACAGGCAGGAAGAGTTAATGCCAGCACACCCTGTGTGACTGCTTCCCCTGCAATTACAGCCCTTGCTCCTTGTGACAGCAGAACTGGTAGTTCATTGCTCCAGTCCAGCCCCTCTCCTCTGAAAACATCTTTGGGTGCTGCACATCTGACCAGGTTAGCTATGGGCCTCTGTGCATCTTTTGAAGCAGGGACTTTTGCTTAATTTTATGCTTTACCAAAGCCAAATTGCTTTTGAGGTGATCCATATGACTCAGCAACTATCACCAGTTTTCTAAATCCCATAAGCAACAAGCAAACAAGTCATAATGCTGCACCCAGAGGTATTGGCACCCTAAAAAGATGAGTGGCACCTTCTCCTCCACTCCACATTACTGTCCCTGAAATCCCAGCATGTGCTTGGCACAGGTGTCTGTCAGAGCTGTGGGGAAGGCACCAGAAGGGGTTTCTGATGCACTGGGATGAAGTAAGCAGCTGCCCCACTCCAGCTTTTATGATTTATTTATTTTATTCCTTCCCCCTTTTTTCCCCAGCTACTGTTGAGGCCAGGGCAATGAGATTTTTTTTCCCTCCAGAGTCAAAGTAACAGATGGAAGTGGACAAGAGGAAAAAGGCAGTCAGCCAGAGAAACAGACTGGGACTGTGTTTAGTGGGTAGAATCAGAAATAGGGAGACTTAAGCCTATAAATATATTTTCAGAGACTTGTGTAATAATAGCAATTGAGAGCTTTTATAGCTACACAAATCTGTCAATCACTTCAGTGATCTTTCAGGAGGGAACTTGGCAAAAAGCTTTTTGCAGAGGTTTCGGGGAGTTCTGTCACACCAGATCTATTAAATACTGCTTTTAAGTATTGCAACAGCCCCTCTGTGCCCAGGGTGGGAGAGGGAGGGCTATAAGGGAAACCTAAGCTGAAACAAAAAAGACAGCAACTCTTCTGAGGCAGCCAAAAGCTCCTCCCCAAAAGAACACTTTTGATGGTGATGAAGGATGAGGAAGCTAGACTTGGCAAGAAACAGAGCTGGGTGATGCAAGAGACCCAAACTATGAAAAATATATTATCTGAAACAGAAGAAAGTTCCTTTTAAAAAGTGATGAATTCGTGCTTATATTGAAAAAAAAATCACAGCCTTAAAAACAGAACCTGATTATTCCAATCACCAACATAGATCTGAGGACTTAAGACCCTAAACAAAACATAGCAGCATGTTTTATTTATAAGAAAGCCATGCTAAGATTGATCATTACTTTCACTCCTGTGTTGTTGTTAGAAAGCTCAGGTTTTATTCATACTGCATAAATTTGTAATACACACTGGAATTAAGAAATACTACAAAAAACAGATTACAGTCTTTAAAACATTGCTTTTACTTGGACAAACCAAGGGTTTCAGCTAATTTACATGCATATATAGGCAGATTTTATTTAAAATTGATATATTTCTCTATTTACCTTTCCTTTTTTTCTTTCCTTTCTATTGGAACAGAAGTGGCTTGATTTCACTGCCACCAAAGCATCAAATGGGTGGGGGGGGGTGTTCTTTCTCTCATTCTTGTCTTCACCTTTCTCCTCTCCTGATTGAGGGTACAAATGGGCTGCCCTTTAGGATGACTCAGGTTCAACATCACCCAGCAGCCAGCTGCTCATTTAGGTTTGTACTTGCTTATCCCAGTCCTTCTGCTTCTTAAATTAAACACTACTTAGGTCAAAAATAAACAGGCTGACCAGACAACGACCTTTCTTAGATCCCAGTTTAGCTTTTGAATTGCTAATATCCTTCTACACAAAATATGCCTCCTAAGAGGTGTCAGGGCATTTACTGGTCTTTGTTCCTACATATACTCCCAGACAAGGTGACAGCTGCACAGCAAGTACATCGGTTATCTGGTTACCATTTACACTCAGCATGCAAAAATTATCCAGAAACTGCCACGGGTACCATTTTTGACTTATGCCCTCTCCCTGTGCTTCCCTTCTACTTTACCAGGTGTATTTAATGGATTAGCAATGACATCCAGTGAGAAAAAACACCAAACAACGTGGAAAACAAGGGCCTAAGAAACCCTGCTCATCTGGGCGAAGGGGTCAGACTTGCTCGTGGCTGTGCCCTCCCAGTGTTGGACCTGCACACAGTGCAAGGATGACACTGAGGGGCTCCATTCCCAGCAAAATCTGTGTATCAGGAATTGCTCACAGTACATCCAAAGGCACACCCACCATAACTCCAAACCCAAACACAACCAGCTGGAACCCAAAGCACTTGGAGCAGTGAATAAAGAAAGAACATGAAAATGTATTGCAGATGAGAGAAAGGAAGAGCCTTTGGAGCCTGGGGGAGTAACAAAGACATCACCTCTGCTTTTATCTTGCCCAGGGAAAAACCCCAAGTTGAAACAGCATAATCAGGAGCAATAACTTTGTAGGCAAGATGGCTTGGAAGAAAGAACGAACCAGTTAGTTCTTTTTTAGCTCTCCTATAATAGATTTTATCCTGCATAATTTTAGATATCCCAAGTTTCAGATATTACAAGTGTTGTTAAATGTCTTCTCACCAAATAAAAATTGCTGTTTCCTAGGAAAGCACACGTATGTTTTAAAGCAAGGTCTTATTATTAAAAAACCCCCAAATATAAACCTTGCCAAGACTGTGGTTTATTTTGGGTTGTAATTTTTCATGCATTCGGATCCTACAGATGTTGTTACAATTTAAATATCCACCCTAAATTCTGTTTTCTACATTTATTCCAAATATTTGATAGCACTTCTTTGACTTACATAATTTCCTAGATTGTGAAAAATGAACAGGCTGTTACTTTTTAATTTTTTAAAAATGTTTTACATATTTCCTGTTTAATGGCAATTGTCAAGCTATGTTTGAAAAGAATTTGTTCATTGACATTGAATAGCTGTCAATATGTGAGAGAAAATAGTAGCAAGAGCAAGAAAAAAGATTACTAATCTACCCTTTCTGATAGCAAGAAAAGTCAGAGGCTTCTGAATACTAGTAACTGATGCAGAAAATATGAACCACCAAAGAAATCCTACTGTAATCTTGATGAAAAATCAAAACACTTGGCTGAAAGGGAAGATAAGTAGAGTTTTTAACAGATAACTGAGATAACTTTAGATTTCAATTGTTCTTCCAGAGAACACAAAGTCACAACTCTGCTGAGAAGGCGATAAAAAGGCTCAGCGTGCCTACAGAATACTGGTGTTCTCATGCCCTACCATGAATACTGGTATTCCTAAGGATATCCAAGATCTACTCTGAAGATGATCTGGCCAAGGAAGACAATTCAGGCTCTTTATTTCCTTCATGCTTTCCAAAAGAATACACTAAATGAATAAAAATATTCCTAACATTAGGGATTACAAGCCAAGCTTGTAATAGTAAAAATCAGTTTTTTTAACAGGAAGTTGCAGAGAAGAAAGTACAGGCTGCACCCAGAAACCAGTACAGGGAGATACTGGCTGGGATCTAACAGCAGAATGCTCCTCTCACCCCCAGATTTACAGACTACCAGCAGCCTTGCCTGTTGCATGCTTGCTATCCTGAGTGCCTTAGCTGCACTTGGGGGCTCCAAAACCACTTTGACATAGTTTTGATTTAATCTCCCAGGCACAGAGGAAAATTTTCACCCACGCTTCTAACAAAGGGGACCAGAATGTTAGACATTGCTTTCTTTATGGATTACAATTATCCCAGAGCATTTTTTTCCTGTCCCTCAGATGGAGGAACCAATGTTTTAATATTTTGCATCCTGTCCTTGTTTTTCTTCAAGTTCCTGACATATTCTTTGTACATTTTTCTGCACAGATACTAGTACAGCTGAGCAGGCTATTTTTTCAGGGGAAGAAAGAGGAAAATAAATCTAATTTTGCATCAAGTAAAACAGAGCAAGTTACATCCTTCTGTAAAAGAGAATACAATCTGGATCTCATGTTGGTTGCAAAGCTACCCCTTATTCTGAAAGCTGACTTGGTGCTTCTTCTTCATGTTTATCTACTGGAAACTGAATCAAAATAAGTTTAAAAGGCTGCCAAGCCTTTGCTCCTACCTTTCAGTAGAGGAGATGGAGCCGAAAGCAACAGCAGGACACATTGATATTGGCCTTCTGAAGGAATTTTCTCTCCACAAAGAAAAAAGAAAAAGCAAAAATGGTCCTGTGAGCTGAGAAGATGAGAAAAAAAATTGAAGAAATAAAACCAATGGCTTTGACAAGTAAATATAAAATAAACTGTAAAACACAGGTAGAAATGGCAGACTCCTTTCAAATACTGAAAAGTGTGAATACTGTGAAAAAATAATTTAGAAAGTAATTTAGTTCAATGGTTAGCAATTGTTTACCTACCTGCATCTACTGCTGGTCCTCCTTTTCTTTCTTTCTATTAATTCAACAAAGTAGTATATATTTGCAGAGGAAAAAAGCCTTGCTCTTATCACCCCTAGAGAAACTGTAGAGAGAATTCTAGTCTGTGTACATACAGAGACAGGAGACTGTGGAAAGAAGTAAATGGGAAAAAAACATTTATTTGTTGTCTTCCATGATACAATTGATTAAAACATAAGGAAGTATAAAAATTTCAGTACATGTAAACTTAGGGAATTATAATCAGCCCAACTGCTTAAGATCTTGTCTTGGAGGATTGACAGAATTTGATCCCAAAGCTACTAAATACTTACAGCTTGGTAACAGTAAATATGAAATTAACAGCAAACTGTCTGTTGATCTTCTCTATCATTTAAGTCTACGGAGGGAAAACGTCAAGAACCTTTTATTCAGCTTATTCTTGATATGGCTTGGAACAATTTGATTAAAAATAAACAGTGATTTTCCAAAAGCCTGCCATTGTTGATTTTCCACAGGAATATCCTGGGTCCCATAAGCCAGGTGTTGCTTCAGCATATTAGAAATGAAAGGCAGCAATTCAGGATTTGTGTAGGTGACATTATGTTTGCTACAGTGCCTCGCTGGGTTCGTGCAAAAGAGCTGCTTCCCAAAGCTTTAATTGGCACTTAGCTCCTTTCACAGCCTGTTTGCCCAGACAGCCCGCACCACGCAGGCAGTTAAAGTGTAGCTGAGAGTATTATAAAGCACATCTTTACAGGAAATAGGAACATTCATTTGGTAATTGGCATGAAAACTTGGCCATATTAGATTTAAAAGTCATTAGTTTCGCATCTGTGAGATGCTGAGTGCTTTTTCACCTCCGGGCAGGCACAGCCACCAGGAGCTCTGCCTGAGCTGCCTGGAGGCACCTGCTCCACGTGAGCTGCCTGGTGCTGGGTGTGGCCACAGCCGCTGGGGATGGCAGAGGGGCATCACCACCCTCCCAGCCCCAGCCATGTGCACAGCCCCAACCACAACTAGCCAGAGGTTTCTGAGCAGCGTATTCCCCCACTCACGTTTCAGGATATCTCACAATGACCCCAGTCTGAGTGAGAAAGTGCAGGTTGGTTGCAGACCTAGAGATGCAGGAAGAGTAGCAAATATTGCAAACTTCAACAATCAGAAAACACTTGTTTGATAAAGCCAAAGTATTCCTTAGGAGCATGCTGACTGCTGAATATTTTTGACAAAAGCAAGAGGGAAGTGCAGGGGAATGGGATGGCAGGCTTGGGTATGTACAGATGAAAAGATGCCTGACTCCCAGAGACGGGATTTCATGGCTTCCAGCCACTGGGGGGGATTAACTACAATGTGTTTTGGTTCCTTGAGAATTATTGCTTTCCAATTCTTTCTTCTAAGAAACTTGGAATTCAATACTTTATTATAATTATGAAGTAATNTTATTTGGTTGTTTTGGTTTTTTATTTTAAAGGATGAGAAAAGTGATGGGGAAAGAGAAGAAAATAAATGTGCTTCCACAGAAAAAGCAGTTATTCATTTCTGCTATTAAAATTCAGGTCTATTGCCATGGAGAAATCAGTTGATCAAAGTGAAAAGTTTGCTTTTAATTTTTTAACTGAAAATATACGGACGAACTCTATGCATTAGCAAACTGGTGTATTTAGTATATTTTCATTTTCCTGTTTATGCTTTACACTGGTCCTTTCTCTATCCCCTCCTCTTGCACTTACCAGTTCCAAGTGCAATCACTTCAGTCTTGCTTGCTAAGCAAGATTCTTCTTTAAAATAAGGTATCCCTAAATAGTGATCACCCATCACTATTGATTATGTTTTTAAACAGTCTGGAAGTATAGAGAAGATCTGTGAACAAAGTGTGAAGATTCACAAGAAAACGTTACTGAGTTTTAATGTCAATTAAGCTTAGCTCACCTTTGTGAACCACAAGCACATACTAAACAGCAATATGAGAGTGCACACAAGGCAGCAAAACAGTGCCAGCAGGTTGATACTGCATATCGATCATCAGCTAAGTTTCCGCCTTTTCATTTCACTCACTGAAACCTTTTTTACTGAAGATTGAGGTGAAGGGATACATGTTATGAAGGAGTACAGCAGATCTTTATAAACTTTTCTTCAAAGTGTGGATTTTTCCTCTTTTCCTCAAGACAGTTGCAAGCACATATGTTTCTTAATACATTAAGGCCCATGTAATGGGTTACCACAGTTTTGACTAATTTACCTTCTGACAAAGCAATAATACATGGCTCTACAATGCACAGCACCTGCTAGCTATAATGTTAAACAAGTTCCTCAAAATGTGGTCTGCCACCCAGCTCCAATGTAGAATCCACAGGTTTCTCCTCATCTCTGCAGTACTATTTTCACAAGGATTTTCAGAAGTATTTGTGTCTGACAAATAGCATAGGACTGTGGCTAAGGAATGATAATGTCTGCATCGAAACTATCCAGCACATGTACCTAATAAATATCATAAACAAATACACCAGGGCTGCAAGCTTCTCTGTGATTCATACAAATGGATTTGCTAACTCAACCTGACAACTCAGCTGATTAGACAAATAAAGTGTCTTGGATAATACCAGTGTCGACAATTACATTTTCCAAATGGGACAGCTATATTTCAAGCTGAAAATGAATGTACAATTGCTGTTACAGATCATGAAAAAGGTTGTACAAGAGCTAACAAGAAAAAGCAGATATTTTATGAAAGACTGGCTCTTTTCTAGTCCTTGTTTATACTTGATGTTTCTAAGGGATGCACATCTTAATCAAGAGATATATCAGTGTATAGGGTAAGCTGCTGAGCAGGGCACAAGCTGCTGAGCTCTGCTGGGCATGTGAACCTTGGAGATCACAACACAGGCACTAAACCCGCAAATGAATCCTCCTTTATCCATCCCTCTGACCCACCCCCTTAAACTCCTCCTGCCCCTGGGAAGCCCAGTGTGCCCAAGAGATAGGACAAGGATGGAGGGCCAAGGCTGGGGACCCTCTGTGCAGCAACCTCGAGGGATGGGGGAGTGCAGGGGCAGGGTGGGGAAGCGGCAGAAAAACTCATGGGCCTTAGAAACTCCTAGAAAAATAGATTGTACAGAAAAATGGTAGGAACTGCTGGGTTATATGGTGCACTGAGAAAGGATGTGAACAGCCAGCCCCCAATAGAGAAACTCTTGGAACTCAAAGGAGAGAAGCCAAAATCTGTAATGTTTCTGATGCCTGCTTGAAATATTGAGCTGCAACCAAAGAGAACTAGAAAGCACTCAAACTGCTCAAGGGAGAATACTAAGATGAAAGAAGATACCATTAAGATAATTTTGCATACAGGAGATCTGTACAAGACAGCTCTTCCTCTGAAAGGAAATAGCAATTTTGTGATCTTTAAAATTAATTTGGATACTCTCAGTGCTTTTGCAGAAAGCTTTCCAGAGAAAATTGAAATGGAAAAGGGTTTTTAGAATTAAGAATTATTTGAGATGATGTGACAATGTTCAAATGATGCTGTAACATTTGAAGAGTGAATTGGTCTCATTACCAGGCTCTTCTTTTTTTCACTAGCACTGAATTTTTAAGAGCAATTTTGCAAAAATTATCAGAAATGTCCATTTATATAATAGTGTCCTTTTATATAAAAAGCTTTCATTGGCAATATAAAGAGTAAACTACTCAAGAGCATGAAAACTAACAATTGTCAGTGGATTTTGATATGATTCTAAAATTGAAAAAAAAATTAATGAGATGATTTCATGAATTCTCAATTGTTCCAAAGAGGCTGTTTCAAACCAGCAACTGGCAAAATAAGCAAAAATGTACTGTGTTAGAGATTATTTCCCCCCAAAATATTAAAATTGAGCCCAGACATGTTTTGTGTTCTTTTGAACAGTAGAAAACAGCCATCAAAGAGCTGATGACTGCATATTAGAAACAGAGACTGATTGCTTTTCCCAGCTAGCAGAACGAGTGCAGAACTTGAATTTCCTTTTAATGTGCAATTTCAACATTACGCAAAATGCCAACTTGTATCAAAGGGTTGAAGAAGTGCAGTGCTGGGAAGTGAAAGCTGTGTTTGTCAGTGCAGCAGCAATGGCACATCTTGGCCAAGGGAAAACCTGAATGTGTTACAGCTCCACATGCTGAAGCAAGAAGAGGTGATTGCAAAGGGTTTAATTAGTCAGAGAAATGAACTGGAGCAACTGAGGGTCTGTGTAGACCCTGGAACAGATTTGACACTGCTGTCTGATCAGCACTTGTACTCCTGCTCAAGATCAGGTGGTAACTATCAGATACAGTAAGCCTTACTAAAGTAATGGAAGTCAATCAGCTTGCCCTGTTTGAAACAGCAGCTTGTTTTTGAAACTCCTAGGAATTTAAAAAAGTTCATTTCTGCCTTTTCTTATAGTGATTGACTAGCACAAAAGTCAAGGTTTGTCACTTCAGAAGGATGCTGCTACTCTGGTGTTTTTGATGAAGCAACAGATGCTCTCTTTATTCAAGGACCATGAAGTGAACAAGCATTTGCTCACACTTTTGGCATACTTTTTTTGTGTATGACAAAAATGAAAGAAAAGATTGACCAATGTGAAGTTCACTTTGAACTGGAGGAATACCAGGGAGGTTAAAAAAAATTAACTTTGTAAAGAAATATAATCATGTAGCTACACTTTTAGCATAAGATTAGTCTCTTTAATCTAAGGACCGTAAGCATGAGTTAAATATGCTATTTCAATGAATGCTGATCTTTTTTATATGTATATATATATATACATATATATATGTGCCTTGTGGGTTCATAGAGTGGCACAGAGCCAGAAATTCTGGTTATTGCTGAAACCTTTAAGACAGCAGGAGTTCGGACACATATTTCTTACACCTTGAGACCATGTAGATAGGGGAGAAATAAATAAAAGATGTTGAAGCAAATGTTCTTTTGTCAATAACTAGTGATTAGCACTTACTAAGAAAAGCACAAAGGAATGTGGCAGCACAGCAGAATAAGAGTATGAATAGCATAAGTGTTTCATGCTACCTGAAAGATTCTTATAATTAGTGAGAATGACTCTCTCTGAGTCTGAGGGCAGGCAGATCTAAATATTGGACCTGAAGCAATGCAGTGTTCAAGAACATGTCAGATATAATAGGTGAATGATGAGGCATTTATTTAAGACCAGAGGATTCCCAGAGTCCAAACACACACAGAGCACTGGCAACAGCACAGCACAAAATGTGCAGAACCTGGAATGTCCAAACAAAATGATATATTTTTTAAAAAAAGAACCTTTGTGGAGCATAAACCAAACATGAAATGACACTGATAATAACTGGAAATTGAACATATGCCTAATGTTTTCATGCTGTAATTAAACAACTTAAGTGCTGGAGAGATGATAGCTAAAAAGAAAACATTTACATTTTTTAGTGGGTAGGGAATACGGAGTCAGACTCCTTGAAAGGTAGACACAATTGTGAGCATCTTGGTCCTGCATATAGAGTGTTTTTTTGCCACTTGTCTGTGTGAAGGAATTTTCTTAATAAACACAGTCTGAAATGCAGACTTGGATCCCCAGCCAGCAGGAACATCAGGCATGGGAGGAACGTAGCTCAAAGGAAGCCCGATTCTGAAAGAGCCAAGAATGGATGAAGATGGCAATTTCTATGGACACAGGGAAACAAGACTTGTAAATTGGATATTTATAGCATGAGCCAGCCCTTTTTCATCTTCAATTCTTATGGACTCAGTGAATGAAGAAAAAGTGATGTAAAAGCGAGGAACTCAAACGACAGTATTCAGGTTGTTGAAGAGTAACGACAGCATCCAGCATAGACTTCTGAATGAACATGTTTGTGGAGGAGCTGAAGAACGTGGAGAGCAGACTGGATTTAGCTGACATGAACAACAAACGCGACTCTTTGTGACATTTCCACTACTGAGCAAGTTACAAAAACAATTTATGAATTAAACGCAATCAACAATCGGTTGGATTGATATCTTTTGCCTTACAGCTGCCTCTCCCCACTAAATAAAGAGATTTTGAAATACCTCACATTGCTGGAGGAAAAAAAGGATCAGGTAAAGGCCAACTGAACAAAGCTCGAAACTCCTGGGTGAGGGAGATAATATATGGAGTTGATTAGATCTAATTCCATTCTAATAGTGCTTTCTCAATTTGTAAAAAATGTAAGAATGTAGCAGCACATTATAAGATCTGAGGAGATTCTGATTTCATGGTAAAATGAAGTAAAAAGGGGAAAATCAAATATGATACATTAAAAAGAGAACTAGCACTAGGTACTTAAAATAGAACAAATCACAGAAAAGTCCATTAAATATGACTGAGAACCAAGATAATGGGCTTAATATATAAAAAGTGATTGAACAAAGAAGAAACATGCAAATGAAATGAATGCTACCCTAAAAACTGATACGACTCCAAAAATGATGGGAAAAGTGAATCTTGTCACTATTCCACATATTTAGAACAGAAGAATAGTCAGTTTATTTTCAGAAGGAATGATTTTTTGGTGCTTCAAAAAGTATTTTAATATTTACCTGGCATCTGCAGCGAGGGTGGCTCTGGATGACTGTTGTTCCAGGAGATCACAACGCGGCGCGAGCTGCGGTGGCACGGCAGCAGGGGCTCCAGCCCGCTGAAGAATTACAAGTGACTTTCAGAGGTCATCTAGAAGACACCAGTTAACTTGCTTTATGCTGAAGAAACGGAAAGGCTTAGGTTCCTGCAATCCTTTCTGATCCAGAGTGCTTTCCAATTCAAAGCAGGAAACCTGCAGCGACTCATTTTTTGACATTACTTAACAGGCAGCCACCTTGAGACTTCAAGCAATGAAAAGCAACTCCTCAGGGCAGGAGCTAAAGACTCTTGAACATTCACTTTCTTCAAGCCAGCAGTCTTTAATGTGCCTCTTTGTCCCAATAAGTTTGTGCTCAGCATTTTCCAAAATGTCACCCACACTTTGATATCGGTCCCCCTACCCAGTGTACCTTTCAAGTTTTATGTGTGCTGCTTTCTAATGGGCTCAGCACTTGACTTTAGATATCTGTTTTCAGCTTAAATGTTTACAAAATTCACACAAATACTTGGATGTGTTCTGAATTTGCCGAAAAAACAGTAGCAACTGTACAAATTATTTACAACTCCGATTGGAAAATTTTGCCTAGCAGGAACAATTACTTCATTATTCCTAAACAGTTATTATAAATAAGCAGTTATCACAATTAGAAAAAGAAGTAGGAGAAATGCTAACACTGCTAGATAGAAAGTCATTATCATGAAACCAAATATTTAAATAGATATATGTATCTCAAGCAAAATAATTCCTTAGAACAGGCCTTAGTCAAGTTCAGCGGGATACAAAAATAAAGGATAGAGCAGGAAACTTCTGACAGTAAATCCTCTGGGAAAACATAAGACAAGAAAAAGGAAAGCCACGAGTTTGTGATCCAGTTTCAGAAGTTTGAGCTGGAAAGGCAGGTTTTGTGATTGAAATCTTGTTTTAAGGACAGGCAAGGTCGTCATCCAAAAAAACCCGAAGACCTTTGGTCTTTTCCAATTTATATTTTTGGACTCATTGGGCTTGCTGAGTTTATAAAACACCTACTACAAGAGCTTTTATGAAAAGTGCACTTGTTTGAAAATAGGTGTGAATCATTTATGAAATCCAGCTGTGTATATGACAGGTACAATCTGCACCTCACCCCGCAGCAAACAGGCAGATTACAAGCAGTGGGCAGGGAAAGAGCCCTGGCCAAACACCATTAACTTGAAAAGACAGAAATAAGGTCAAGGTTAAACACTGAAAAATTTACTCCTGGACTCCACAGCTACAAAGGATGCAAGAAAATGTGCATCTAAGCAGCAGTAAACTTAATTCTGATAAAAATGAATGACCAGATCAAAATAAAAATCAAGTCTGTTCATACATCACACAGGGAACAGCATGCCAACACTTGTAATTTATCACAAACAAAGAGGACTGGAAGAAAGTACTTCCTAAGGATTTACTCAAAGCTCTTACAGAAGCTGTGCCACCAGTATTTATGTGTGTTAGACCTGAATCTATCTGACATAGGCTGAACACCCAGAAAACCCAGGACCACACTGTGCCATTTGTCTGGGTTTTGAAATTCTAATATCTTCTTTTGGCTGAGCTACATTTCACACAATGGAAGGATTAGCAGAAGCTTTAGCAAAGCCCTTTTACTCAGACCTCCTCTACAAGACTCAGCAACATTTTACATATGTACCTGTGGTACTGACTGATAGGGCCAATGATGAATCTTTCCATTAAGGACCTGTATTAGCAACTTAGCTGTTAAATAAAGGATTGCTCCAGCCTGTACACTTAGTCAGAGTCTCTGTGCTGATATCTGAGAGAGCTGGATCAGGTCCTAGAAGGAGTGGGAATCTGTCCACTGATTAGGCATAGAAAGATTCACTTCAGGAGCAATTCTGTGTAAATGACATGTTCAGAGATTAAGGGTTCCTTTTAAAAAGATCTGCACAAATGACCTATATTCTTATATGGCAACTTTTATACACTTCAGAGACAAGGGGGAAAAAAGGGTCATATTAGGGTGATATTTTGTACCATGTTTGCTGCCTTAGGTTGCAGTGACTGCCAAGCACTTTTTTTTTGTCACAGATGGTTACGCTTAAACAGACTTGCCTGCCAATGTGATTTGAACTTTACTTAAATTATCAGTCACCCCACCATCTAAGTCAATTCCCACCATGACAAAAAAGGTTATTTAAGCTTTCAAGTGCATTGGTTTGAAAATTAAAATATCCAAGAGTGCAACAATAATGCAAATCCGCTCACCTGAGTCTAGAGAAAAAAAGAGAAGGCAAGTGATTTGCAACTGCCTTCTCAGCTTGAAGAAATGTTCTCATCTGTGGGTCAAAACACAATAATAGCTACCTACTCTTCCAGTGACTGTCATCCTGGAAGGCTGAAATATTTAACATGTAAATAAGTTTATTTGCAGATCACAAAGTGAAAACTCTATTATACAGTGAATATGAAATGCATAATAAGCAAAGAAGACACAGTCATCACAGAGTTATTAGACTGAAGTGTCCTAGATGACCTCCACAAGATTTGTGGAAAATGAAAGGATTTTGTAAATTTTCCTTGCTGTAAGTTTCTAAGTTTATTGCAAGAAAGCTTCAGTTGAGCGTTTTCACTGGATTTGAATCCAATAGAAATAGACTCTCACTATACTTGTCTAGAAACAAGATCTATAATGGAATACTGTGGCTATGCAGGATGAAAATTTACCAGTTGGAGGGATTTAATGATAGATGGGCAGGTCCAAGGCATGGCTGTCCTGCAGAGTTACTAAATCAGCGGGAACTGCTGTCTGTGTGAAAAAAGCTGTAGTGAAAAGCAAGTTGGAAACAAGCATGGGTTGCTGGGAGAGGCAGAGGCAGACTTGCCCCTCTGCCCTGCTTGTATTGCTTTGTTAGCCCTTTCCTGGTTGCAGTTCTTGGCCAAATGCTTTGGGAGACACACTGCAAAGGACAAGGTTGTGTTTCCTGCCCAATGAGAGTGGCTTCAGGCAGATCTCCCATTTTCAGGGTGCTCTGCTCCTGGGCCAAAGAAAGATTCAGTGCCCCCCCTCTTTTCTCCCTGTCACTGGTGCTCCCTGCTGAAACCTGCAACAGAGAATGAGAGATCAGCATGGAGACTGTGCACAGGGAACACCAGCAGCTGCCACAGCTTTTTTACAGATTTGTCTTTCATAACCTCAATTCTTTTTATTTTTTCACAGCTTTCCTCGGTCACCAGGTAGAGCCTTTCTGTTTAGTCTGTTTCTTCTCCCTCTAGGCTCAACATTTCTAGGAAATTCCTTCTAAGAATAGAGATTCAGGAGTTGTTCTCATATCTGACATGCTCTCTAAAGAAGAAAGATCCCAGCAATTTTGGAATTTCTTCTAAAAGCATCACTGGATGATTTACAAAAAGTACCACTGGTGCTTTACAAAGACTATCTGAAAATACACCTCTTGTGGGTCTGAAGACACAAAAATACCACCAAAACAAACACAATGATTAGTCACTAACTAAAGCATTCCCTATTTCCACTGTGGCTTCCTCCCTTTTAAGAGCTGAACTTGCCTTTTTTTTTATCCTCTAGGTATTTCTTGTCAAAAAATCCTAGCTAACACAGGCAGTATATTTATTTATTTATTTTTAACATTTTCTCTAGTGTTCATCCAACCTCACTGAAAAATGACTGAGTATTGCCATAATGCTGTTCCATTTATTTTCCACAACAAAGCTTTGTTACTGCCTCCATACTTAATTCTCACAACCAAGCCTCCATATTCCTTTTTATTAAAAAGTAGCACCATTTCCATGTTATTTTTCACCTCCAGAGGTGTTATTAGCTTGCTGTAATGACAGATCATGCTCCTGCTGTGTCTGCTGAAGGAATGATCCCAGTAGCCCAATGAAGCCATGCTACCAGCCCACCAGTTCAGCATTCAAAGTGTTTCTGCATATAGCTGGGCTCTCCATTGCCCCAAAGTTTGAGAAATAAAAAAAAAAATAAAGTTCCTAGAGAAAAATATTCATTTTTTCAAACACACAAAAAGAAGGCTATTATTTTCTAAGGCCTGCTTCAGTTCAGACAAAACTGTGGAAGAAAAGCTCATAGATTGAGGTCCCAGTCCTGCTAGGGAAGCCACTAGTGGTGTGAATACATGTTTATGCTGCAGAAGTAGATCTCGGGGGGAGGATGCACTCTAATCTCTCTTTCCAAATCTCACCTCTTTTAGATGTCTGGGACACCATAACTCTGATAACACCCTGTGCTGATTCAAGGTAATGAGAGAAGAAATTGAGAGAAATCATGGAAAACTTCAAAGTGTTTGTAAAATCAGAACTGTAAAGGTGGGGGAAAAAACCAAAAATTTCTGTCACTTGAGTAAGGCACAAGCTAAAAACAATGGTTCTTGCACCCTATGTAAAGACATTAAGAAAAACACAGCCCCAAAGGCAAGTGAAGGACAAAAAAAACCCCCTAAATGTCTGCATTGCATCCACATGAATTCTTCCCAAAATGTAGTAGGTCTGGCTGACTTCTGTTGTTTTAGCCTGAGTCAATGGCATCATAAATGATACTTCATTGTTACTGCACATTAATGATATTTTAAGATCATTATAAAGCTATCACCATTAAAATGGGAGCTTTGTGTACTTACTCTTTACACCACAGAAAGCACCAAACCATTGCATCAATTCAGCCTCAGCATTTAAAAGGTTATTTAAAAGTGAGTGGCACCTCCACAACATTAAGAAACAAAATCTGTGATTGGTTCTTTGGCACTGAGCCACTCTAAAAGCATTATGACAGCTATCTAAAATAATTAAAAGTATACTCCATGCACTAGTTTTTCAAGCATAGAAAAGAAATGATCTTACTCTTGAACTTTTTATTTCTTTGAGACATCACAAATGAAATAATTATTCTCAAGATATTTAACCTCACAAAAGAATGGATGACAAGAATGGAATTTGTAATGAGTTTTTGTTCAGGAAAATAAAAACATAGAGAAATCTGCTAACAGTTTTCATTTCATTTTCAGAACATGTGAATAATAGTTCTGAAATATGTGTTGCCAACTATTATTTCTGTGGACATCTTTTCAAGGACTATCCCTGGAAAAGGGAGCAAAATTGGCTGATTATCCCACCTATGGATATCAGCTACAAACCTACAGTGGAAGGCCTGAACTATTTGTTATTGTAACCTTGCAGCCTAAAGAATTGGGTTCAGATCTGTTCCCTCCCACACATTCATTGGATGGCTGCCAATAAGAAACCAAGTGCATGACAAGAGATCAGCTGACAGCACTGTCTGCCTCACAGGGGTGCTGTCTTGGAAGGTTCTTCTAAAATTTTTGATACACTCTAACTGCTATTTTACCTTCACTGCCAAATTCCCAAAAGCTGTAAAACATTAACTAAGATAAGGAGATCTGGAATGCTTGAAGCAGCTACACTACTTCATTACCTCAGGGAGAAATGACTAAACAAACAGCTGGGAGAGACAATTTACTTTTCAAAAAAAAAGAAACCTTTTCCTTTTACAGAAAAAAATCCCAAACCAAACGAAAAGTGAAACAACAAAAGCAGAAAAAAAAAAGGAAGAAGACTACAGCATGCTTCCAGGACAAGATCAATCACAAATGGAACTTGTACAATATTCCTTATCTTTTTTGGCTCTCAGTGCTGTCATCATGAGCTGCTATTACAAATATTCATAAAACAAAATGTTATGGAACACCCCAGATCACACTTGCTGCTATCCACAATCCTTTCTCATTAGAGTTTATCAACAACCTTGTTACTGAGTTATATATTTGGAGTGGGAAAGTTACCAAAGGTGACACAAAGCACATCTGAAATTTAGGTCCGTGCTTTGGTGTATTGTAACATGGGACATGCAGCAGGGCAGAAAAAGAACATCTAAAAAGAAATTTTTCCTCTGTAGCCACACTTCCCTACCCTTGGTAACCGTTTTACAGACGTATGATGTTTATTTTGTGGTGTCTGGCTTATTATTTTTCCCCTAACATACCTGAAATGTTTTTTAGGTTGGTTTTTTTTATGGCATAAAGATGTTTGCTCTTTTTTTATTGCTGTGCTGGGATCACATCTCTCCTCAGCAGATGCAAATCTGCATTTAAAGATGGAGAGCACATGCTGAGAATTTCTTAGGTTTCTTACTTGAGGCCTTGGCTGTATGAGAAAATATCCAACAGCCATTGTTGGTGGCCACTACTTATTCACAGGCATTTAAACACACCAGTATATGAACTGCAAGGATGTTTAGTCTCATTTACAGCGAGATTGAATTATTTGTCAGACTTCTGCCCCCCCAGGAGTTTTCACAGGGACAGAGACCCACTCTCTCTTGTCTTTGCCAGAAACATAAAGAAATTCTTGTGAAAGTATAAGAATTTATAGTACTGTATCTCTATTACCTCTCTCTCTCTTTCCTTGTGCACAAAGGTCAGACACAACCTGTTATAACCAATTGTTTTTCTCTCCTCAAACAGAAGACAGTGAGCCAAGCTTTGAGCAAGAAGGGCTAATAGTGAAAGCACTATTCAAAACAATATAAACTGTTGATTTAGAAACATCATTCACTTAAATATCCATGAGTGTTAAAAAAAGTTTGATCAGATTGAAGAGATAGTTAACTGAAAGCTTTACCCAAACTGCTTATGTGGCAACTAAAGAAAATCAAACTGCCTCATTAAGATCTGCTTTCTGAGAAAACATTTAAGGGCAATTTATGTCATTGTCTCTTCTTTTTCAGAGAATAATATTCACATGCAATAAAATTAGGAAAGAGGTGATTACTTTCAAAAGCTTGTTAGCAAGATGTTACTCTATTTTAAAAAAGGTGGAAACACATCTGATGCACTTACTCTAACATGTCGAGGTTAAATTTGCAGTACTAGTGCTGTTGTGCTCCTGATAACTCAAGCATGAACGAGCATTTCAATCCCAGGCTGCCCTGCAGAATTTGTGTACCAGGGAAGTTGTCTGTTTTTCCCACCTAGATCAGTTAGAAACTCCATCCATAAAAAGTCAGATTATGAATAACAGCTGACATAATTTTTCTGAACACCTGTGAGACAATGGGAATCAGGATGACTAGAAAACATACATTTCTGAAAGATCCCTTAGAGATAAACAGAAAATAAGTACTCCAGAGCTTCATCTGCATCATTAGCAATAACTGCAATCTAAACACTGAGTTAGGTAACTCATTAGTTTTTGACTACTCATGGTCATATATTTCATTCTGCTTGATTTTTGAAATTTGTCACTAAATGAACAACTTTTTAAGATCAGAGACAGTTGTAGCTAATAATCTTGGAGCTTCAAGTCCATTTAGAAAGCTTTCCAGGATAAATTAAATAATTTGCTTTGTCTGAAATGCAAACAGGCTTTTCATTTACTGAGTTGTGCCTAAGAGGCATTCATCAGATAATACCTCAAATTGTATTTGCAATACAGAATTTCAAAAACATTAAGTAATTTTCTTACTTCAAAACAAAGCAGGTATCAGAACTCAAGTGTATATTATTATCTGTTAACCTTGGTGGGAATCTAACACATTTTCCTACTGCGCAGCAAGCTCAGTACAGCCAACACCTGCACCCTTCCACCCATCCCAAGTCACCAACTGAAGCCAGAGAAAAATTCCAGAGACAAGAGACCAAATTCCAATGGCTGGATACATTCACTATTAATAATTAATAAAACCATAAATATTAAGCTTTAATTACAAGTTAGCCAATATTTGCATTATGTTTGACCCAATGCTCTTGATACTTCAAGAGCATGAGTATATTGATCTTTGGAATTCAGAAGAGGGAAGGGCAGTATTCCCATTTCTAACACAAGGAGAAACACTGTTAACAGCAAGTGTCTTTTAAAACTTGAGAGCAGAGATCTTAGTGGCCACACAGAGACCAGCCTGATCTGCTGTCCTGTGGCAAGGGGAACATGAACATGCAGATTCAGGAGCTCTGGGAGGCACTGGTACCTGCTGAAGCCAACAGAGAGCTCTGTTCCTCATGAAAATCCACATGCTTAAATACAAAGGCTTAAATACAAAGAGCTGGCTTGCAAGAATACCTGGCAACACCATTTTAAGAACAGCTTATTTGCAGTCTGTGTCAAATTTAAAGGTACCAGGAGACAGATTTTGCATTATTTACTTGACAGTGGTACAAAATAACAGAGATATCAAATAACAAAGACTTTTTTTTATTACAACACTATTTGGCTACTAGAAAAAGGGCAAATGTTGTCTTAAAAAGATATATATAAATAAAGACATAGCAAGAGAAAGCCAGAAAACACTTTTAAGACAACTAAGGACTCCCCACTACAACAGCGTGTAGCTTTTTCCCAAGAGGAGCAGCCTGTGAAGGAGAGCATTGTCATACCAGAACACTTTAATGGTATCCAAATGTGAGTTTGCAAAACACAATGGCAAAATTATACAGGTTTTTACCACAGAGTCCCCAAACCAATGAAAGTTACCACTATGACATCCATTCGTAATGAAGAATTTTTAGGAAACTGTGTGGGACCACATAGAAAATTATAATATGCAGTGATGTAAGTTTGTGTTGACTCTTTTCTCACAGAGAGATGGCATTGATGGCAGTTTAAAGTATTGGATTTAGATCATATATAACCTTGTCCAGATAACTGACCTTCAATGGTCACACTTTACCTGGTTAAAGCAAATACAAGGCTGGAATTCAGCTGCCAGCCACACCTCAGTAACAATTAAGCACATTAATTAGTGTTCAAATCATGTTTCAATTAAAGTTCTATATATTTTTCAGAAAGTAAATGAGAATCCCTTGCAAGCTTCTTCCCTCATTAGCTTCAAAGCAAAAGGTCATATACATTCATTTATGGCACAATTATTTTTGATCCTCTAACTGCACTGCTGCAGGTCAGCTTTCCATGGCGCTGACTGTACAGCCCAAGAGAGTTGGAGAATCCACAGCAAAAAGTGCTCTCAAGTGCTCTTTTGTTTTCTCACTGTGGCTACCTCTCTAAGAGAGCATGAGAGTCCCAGACTTAATTCTTACACACCTGGGGGTTTTGGCGGGATTTTTACTTTACCTCTTCTGCCAGAGGATCTCAACATGCACAGGTAAACCTAAAGGACAACACAGCAAGGGCTGTAGCAAACAAGTAATGAAATATGGATTCTGGAGAGAGGGCAATGCTACAGTCAGGGAGGACTTTCTGCCACCTTATACAATTTAGTCACAGTATAAGAAATTACTTAAAACTGAGCAAAGAAGGAAGAAGAATCTTAGAAAAGATATTTAGCTGGAAAATTATTCTGTCTTGCAAATAAGGACTAATATCCTGTTTTTATAGAATTAACAAAAGCTACTGAGTATTTTCCTTATAGCAAACTGTTATGTTTTTTTATTTCCTAATCAGAGGATAAAGAGTAAATATGATATTTTGCACCTCTGCCCACTTCCTGACATGTGGTGGTGCTACTGTTTAAAGCAAGTCAGAGAGGCTTCTCTACAGATCAATCTATTTCATTCCTTTAAAAAAATGCACAGTCATCCTAGAAATAACAAAAAAAAAGCAATCCCCTCAGTCTCATACTAATTTTTTTCTTCTAATACAAATAATGTACAAGTGTTTATTGATCCAGAAATATTTTTCCTTTTATAATAAATTATTCTATGTGTATAGTATTCCATTAATTTAAAGACATTTACCTCTCAGCAGCAGAGAGAAATTTACCTATGCAGCTCATCTCTTATGTAACTACCGTACTTGAGCTCACATGACAGCTATTGCTTTTAGCTCACCTCTACACACTGAAAAAATAAAATAAAAAAAAAATCAGGATATTAGCAGCCTTTTGGTTAAAAGTGTTCCTTCACACCTGCAGAAGAGAGCTCATAAAATGCTCTGATGTGCTATTTGCTATTCTAGCTCCATTTCTTGCCGTTTCCTGCGGTTGTGTTTTACATATGGGCATATTTCATTTTGTTGCAAGCTGTGCAGAAAGGAAACTTGTCATGGCATCCCTTTCAAACCTGATGAGAGCTACGCAAACGCTGGCCTCTGTTCAAGGCCACATCTGATGCTCCTGGCAGCACGTGAAGGAAATGACACACATGGTGGAAGAAGGGAGGAGCACAAGTGAAGGATGGCTTCTGAGACATCACAGCACTATGAAAAGAGTTGCTTTACAAGTCTCCTCTGTAGTGATAATAATAATAATAATAATAATAATAATTATGGTTGGATCCTTATTGTCAGAAACTGGTACTGTTAAGGAGAATCAGAGCAGCTCAACTCCAGTTTCTAGCAAGATAAGTGGCAGAACACGTCTGAGAATGCTCAGCTCTGTGGAGCTGACATTCCTTTCTAACAATTATAAAGAGTAGAAAGGTCAGTGGAAAACAGCTCACCTGCAAATAGTACTTTCACAGGCCTATTGGCGCCCATAATAACAAGAAATAGGCTTTGCACACAAATGCAAAACATGCATTTTTGCATGCCTTCTATTGGAAGCATAAAAACAGTTTAGAGGAAAAAAAGGGGGGAAAAAGCTTCCTTACTGTCAAGATCCATATGACTGTGGGATAGTTTTCAAAGGGAAATTAAAATGTCATCACCTGACATTTCTGAAGCTGAGCTTTCAACTCCTGAGACAGAGTGCCGGCAGGAGTGTTAAATAGCAGAGCTGGTCACAGACCAGTACACTCTCCATATGTTTCCCTGGGGCAATTAGTGTCACTTCCCCTATGAAGGGGCTCACTGTGCTTACCAGTGAATATGTCAAGTCTGGTCACTCTGAAAATAAACACTACAAAGTCACTGACAGGACCTTTAGGTTGAAAAATGAATCCTTCTAACTTATATGTTCTCCAAAAAAAAAAAAAAAAAGAAAGAAATATTTTAATTGAATAGTCCTTTGAAAGAAAGTTCTCTGCACTCCCTTGTGACACTTCCAGAGAAGAGAAGCAGAACATATTTAACCAAAAACCTGTCTCAGGGAAACTTTTGGGCTGCCTAATCTATTATCCCCTCCTTTCCTGTTGCACAGCTGGATTCTTGATGCAGGGGCAGAAGGTTTCCCCTTCCTGCAAACACACAGGCACCAAGCCTTAGAGGCCTCTCCGGAGGTATCTGAAAGCACCGACCCAGCACTGAGGAGCCCCAGCCAGCAGGACGTCAGGAATTGCCCCTTCCCCACCACAGCCCCAGAGTGCCTGGGGACCACACCAGGCTGCCTGGGGGAGCTCTTGGCCAGTGCTGATACATGGCTTCAAAGGTCTTAAAATTCTCAGCAATCCACAGAACTATTTAAAATTGTTTTTATTTAGAAATCCCCCCATGACTTATGAAAAACATCACCTCTGAGGAGTTGTGTAGATATCAACACTAACAGTGTTAGCAAGGGGAGTCGGAGTTAAAGGCCTCTCCCACACAGGAGTAATCAGAACAAACTCCTTCCCCTTTCACTCCCTCCTCCTGAGATGCAAACAGTGGGGGAAGGAGAGCTATTTCCTCCTTTCAAAACCGATCCTGATGATTGGGTTGCTCCCCTTTGAGGAGGAGGGAAGCAGCAGTGAAGACAGGCTGGGCTTCCTTCCAAGTGAACCATCCTGGGCCTGTCCTCAGTAAATTGATGGCATGGCTTCGACCTGCAGGGACTGGCCCAGCTTTGTCCAGGGGCAACAGCAAGAGGGAGCAGCTGGGATGCACATGGATGGATGTCTGGCATATCAAACCTCCCTGCAGCATGGCACTGGCAGCACCTGGTGGCCACTGACTGGGGCCAGCAGTGCCAGAAAGCTCTGTGGCTGGCTCTTCCAGGTGGGGAGGCATTCCTGAATAAAGTCCTTGTTAAAAGAAAAACATGTATAAAAAGCAGAACAAAAAGGCAAAAAAGCTTTAGCTTTCACTTTAACAAGTCATCTGCAGGAATGGAATAAAGCCGCTCCAAGGAAGACATGTAATTTAAACTTCAAAGCCATTACTACCCATCTGTGGGAAGCTCAGGGATGCTGACCACTTCTAAGCAAGTGGGACTGACCAAGAGTCGTGAGTACTGTGTGTCCTTCACAAGATTTGTAGAATTAAGTTTTTGTTCAGGCAGTAGTTTGCTAGGCTTTTTTTTTTTTTTTAGCTCTGAGTGGCAAGGTCTTAATATAATATCTGTTTACTACAATTCTCCAAGAGGCAAGATGTTTCTTGGCTTTTATCCAAACCATTTAGTTCACATATATATTAGAAAAAGCTGTCACATCAGCAGCTAAGGTTGATATCAAGAGAGACAATGAGAGGATTAAGAGGTAGAAAGCTTTAGAAGGCAAGCTACTGAATATTTCACGAGAAATGAAGGAGGGAATGCCACTGATGCAAGGGGAAGGTCAGAAAGCTTAAACATCTTAGGGACACTTAAGGAATAATAAAATAGCCCTTAGGCCTTCCAGATGTTGCTATGCAGCTTTTAGGATCCTGATATTTCAATCTGATTTTCTTACCAAGGTGATACTTCGCTAAATGTGCATCAGTGACATCTAGCACTTGCCAAGGGAATTTGCAGGGCTGCATCTACAGTGTCACAGGAATGATTTGACATTTGAGGGTGCCTTTGAGGGCTGATACTCTGTCATTTTATTGATAATTTTTATTAACACCTGAATGCTGCTGATTTGGGTGGAGTTTCACATTTTCAACTGTGAGAGTCTGGTGAGATCCAAAATGGGAAGAGATTTCATAAAGATGGACTCATCACTGTTACCTTTTCCTATCTCATCCTCTAATAACATATTTTAACAGATCTCCCTTATGTCTCACCACCATCAAGACCACGTAGTCTGGGGGGAAAAAGTGGACAGAAGAAGACTTTTATAAGGCATTAAGTTTATTTCTTAGGAAAGGAACAAGGCAAAGGTAAGCCCAGGTATTTTCTGTAGACTTGTCAGTGACAAGAGGCAAGGCACGGCAGGAAACTCTCTCCAATTGCTTCATTCTACCCTATTAGATAGTCTCACTTAGGAACTTCAAGACACAACCTGACAATGAGAAACTCAAAGAACCCTAGCTTCTTGCAAAGCAGAGAGGTATTTAAGTATAAAATTACTTATATTGTCCTTTATTTCACAAGTGCATCTAAAACGCACCTTGTTTCCCTCTGCTGCCTCCAGCCCACGAGGAAGGCATTAAGAATCTTGGACAATTTTTTCAATCTTTGAGCTCATGGAGCACACTGATGAATTAACACCTTGTCAAAACACTGTTTCTGTTTACCATGTTTTTATGGCATGTTTACTTAATGACTTTCTGGAAATACTCAGCTGTAAGAAATTTCTCTCCCACCTCCTTCTTAAGTACAGATCCTCTACTGTGGAAGTTAAATAATGCTCCCTACTTTCTTTTATCTTGATATTTCATTCCTGCATCTAGGCACGTTGCACTTTCAAAGTGCTTGAAATATAAAGAGTGACTTTCTAGATCTCATGACTTAAAAAATATTGGTTTACTTCTTGAAGAAGATAACTTGTTTTTTGATTTAAAAGAAGATGGATATAATTAAATTGGGAACTATTTTTGTTGTTTTTTGACTTACATTAAAAATCATTTAGTAATTTTAAAATTACTATTTGTCCCTGTACTGCTACCAAGCTACTGTGCTCTCGTGTTATGAAGTAAATTCAGCTAGTAACTTGCACACTGTGCAATTTCTCATGTATTCTTGGTATTTATATTAAAGAATTCATCTCTCATAATAACAAAATGGAAAACAACAAATTGGCATGCACAATAAAGGAGTTTTAGAGGTGTATGCTGTTTGGTCATTGGAGACAGGAAACACACGTTTGAGAGAACTGCATCTTTGAGGAACTGTGCTAAAAGGGCAAATCAACACAAACTAACAACTAACAACTGTACCTCTTGTACATGAGTTGAAATGGCCACTTCTTAGTGAAACAATTGCAAGGGTTTATAGATAAACCTTAATTTCCTACACATACACAATAAACAAGAACGTGGAAGTCAAGATACGAGGCTCAGAGACTTCAACCCGTGTCTCCACTATGCCAAAGTAGGTTATAACTTCTCAGATTTAGTACTGATAATTACTGTAATTCCAACCAATCACCCAAATCATAATAACATTGCAACAGTCACTTTTCCAAGCTCTATTTTCCTATGAAATACAGGGAATGTCTTTGGTATTTTCTTGAGATGGAGTAGCCACAGATACCAGTCATTGCTGAAATAGCAAAGGAAACACAATCATGGAGGTTGTGACGCAATAAAATTCTTTTTCTCATTAGGAAACAACAAAAGAAACCCCCAAACCTGAAACTCAAAACATTTGGATGACATTACTTCGTTCAGTTCATTACCATTTCCTGTACCACTTTTGTAAGGCATGGCTGATTTTGTCAAAGCTTTTACCAGCCAGCTGACACTCGATATTTTCCTCACCCTGATGGTCACTTCAGATCCCACAAATATGAAAAATATATCATCCTTAAAAATATAATAATAGCTAGGCATTATTGAACATCTCTGCAGTCACTACGGAAGTAATGAGTAGAGCTAAAATAAGTAAATTTGAATATTTTTAAGAATTGGAAGTAATTAGCAGTATTAAATAACTGTGCCTTGTTAATGAACAAAAGCAGTATCCTCAGTTTTAGATATTCTGAGTCAGGTAAAAGCCACTTTTTGTGGTGATTCAAACACATAGTTTTGAAGGGTTCTGTTAAGGATTTCTAAACATCAAAATGCAGACCAAGGCATCATTTTAAACTTTTTTTTTTTCATATTTCACTCCGTACATCCATTTACAACCCTCTAACTGGTGCTGCAATTACCAGGGCTGTTCTCTGAGTTGTACAACTCAGAGCCTACAACTGAGTTGTAAGGCTAATACATATTTTTTGGATCTAGTACAACACCCCCTCCTTTTGTGATAGCGTGACAGAATGATCTATGAAGAGCTGGAACTGTGCAGACTTGTATTATTGCAATTAGAGAGATCTAACCATGTTTCATACCTGTGTAGCTCCATTCTTAGGGCATCTATCCCTGTTTTACCAGTATAATGTATATGAGATATACATGAGTATAATGAGATTTAAACCCAAGTCTTATCGTCCAAGTGCACATAAGGATCAGTTCATCCCACATGCAGCAACAGTAGGTGACAGGAGGATCAAAGCCAGATTAACAGACAGACTTCACAGAACAAGGATTTAGCTTGACTGTGTTAAATACACCTGTGGCATAAGTCACACCAATAGCAGTTAATTCCTCCTGTAGTTTGTGATAGTGCTAAAATGCTCCTCATATTGCTCTAGCTATAGAATTTTTCATATTTCTCATTGGGACACTAATTTTCCCAGTTGTATGACAGGACTATGAGAATGCAGGATATGGTTTGATGCTCAGTCCTATACATCAAAGTCAGCTCTTCTGGCTGCATGTTATTCAGCTTTTAAGAAGTAATAAAAATTGACTCTATGACAAGCTAAAACATTTGTTTGTTTATAGCTGTTAGAAATTGCCTCACTATATAAGTAAAAAGGGGGTGACAGCACAAGCCACTCCCAACAGCTTTATTGTCTTAGCTGAGAAATTGTATCCACATGCTTTGCCTCCAAGGGATCATGTTAGAGGGAGCAGATTCATCAGGTCCTGCCCTGCCTACATCATCTTGACTTCATCAACGCCATCCAAAATTGTGCAGGAGAAGCAATATAGATTGATTTCCAGAAGAGCGGGGGCTTAAAAAAATTCTGTATTTAAAATTGTTTCAAGTTGCAGCTACCACAGATCCTACATCACTGCTGGCAGAAAGGCAGGAAAAACATACAGAAGATTCTGGATGTGGCTTTAAGCTACATCAAGAGGATCATGGGGTGTGTGTTTTGTCTTTGCAAGCCAGAGTTGTTCCATTGTGGATCAGGAGTGATGGATTAGAATGGCTCCAAGACCTGTCAGCTAATATCTACACTGCAGCAAGATCAGTCAGCAGCAACCTCTCTGGAATGCTGTGAAAATTTCTGGCTGCTGCCATGAGAACTGCAGGTCATGCTACCATGAGAGGTTTTAAAGTAGAAACCTGAAGTTTAAATGGAAAAAGGCACCCAGACTGCATAATCTTCTGCAGAATAGGAAGAAAGCATTCAGATGATAAAGCACTGACAGCCTCTTTGAGATTTTGCACAGTGCTCTCCTTTCTTGGGCACTCTGATGCCACTGTATTTTCTTGTTACATTGGAGCAGCTGCATTCAGGTGAACTGAGACCAAGGCCAGTGCCTCAGTTATCAGTGAGGGTGACTAAGCAGGTCACTCGGTTACACCTTGGGACCTGTACTTGAGTTCAAGGGTTAAAAAAACTGGGCAATCCACATACTTGTTGCTCCTCTAACTTCACTCTGCGTTGAAGATATACATTATCCCATGAAAATAAGGTACTCAGTAGGTACCAAATCAGTCATATTGTGAAGCATCATGAAGTTGCTGAAGTTCTAGAAAAACATTGTTTGTACCGTAGGAAATGTCCTGCGAAGAATGCTAGAAGTTCAGTTATTACAATCTCAGCAACAAGAAATGTTCTTCTTAGGCATTACAGTCAGGTAGGAAAGTCATGACTTTGGGAAGTAGATAACCATTTAAAGCAGTGATTAGCTATCTAGTCCACTTCTCTGAATGTTGCCATGCTTTCTTAAACTTTGCACCAGTAAGAAGAAGGAAACCACAATCACCAGTTGTGCTGGTCACTCGACACGTTAAGAAAAGGACTATGAGATTTGAGCCTGTAGGTGATACTTGTAGGGGACTTGAAATGCCTGTGGTCATGGAAGGAACAAAGCTGTAGACTATTATCTACACCCAGAAACCCAGAGGCAGTGCAGACCAGTGTGGGGATTCTGCCTGAGACACAGCTGTGCTGCACAAATACCGGGGCACAATTTGCTCCTGGAACTGGTAAACTGGGGAGTACATGCCATTGAAAGGTAAGAGTTTTACACAGTGCAATTCTGGGAAGACAAGTCGAGGTAAAGCATTCATGCCTTCTTCTGCCATGAAGAGAGAGTTACTTGTGCCCTCAGGAGTTTAAATGCAAGAGGAAAAACATGCTCAAGCACAAGAGCAGTGGGATGGGACTGGTGTGCTGTTAAGCACAGGCAGACATGAGCTTATCAAGAGCTGTAGCTAGTTGGAAGAAAAAACTGAACTAAAGCACATCTCCAAATCAGAAGGTGTAAAGTGCACAGTCCTGCTGTGCTAAATACCTCACCATGTGCCAGTAGGCTTACTTCAAAAAATGACAGCTATTTGAAGTAGTGGCTAATAAAAGATCTGTTAACTTGCTCACATTAGACCTCCCTGTAGGTCTTAGCTCAATTCTGCACACAGATTTGTACAAACTGCCTTTACACCATCACCTCCCAAAAATAGGAGATTCTGAATTTCTGTGAGGGGGGAATATTTTCTGAAGGTAGGTCAGTCAGCAGTGATGACTCAGGAGGGGCACCCTCTCCTGCACTACTTGCTGTGGCTGGAACCAGAGCGCTGCCCCAGGTTCATGTGTGGATACACACCTTCAGTGCCAGGCTGACGGCAGGTGTCTCTTGAGACTTGCACTGCTCAGAGGCTCTGGGATGGAATATAGACAATATTAACTGGAACCAGTGACTGACCCAAAATGCTGAAAATCATGGAGTACATTCTCAAAACTCCAGAAAAAGATTGTCTTTTCTACTAAATTGCAGCAGCACCCACACTAGAAACAGATCAAACTGTAGCCTGCCTGCCTTTCCACCAAGCAAGAAATAGGATGCAGAATTATGCCAGGCGCTTCCCATGGGACAAAAGTAACAGAAGAAATGTTGCCCAAATAATGATCAGGGGCAGGGTTCAGAAGTGCACCTAGCTCATCTATGGATATTAAAAGTGGTTACAAAACTAAGGTGTTGAGAATCAATCAAGAAACACTAAACAATAAGCTGCTGCCTCCTGAGCTACAACACGGTGGTTGTACAGATCATGGTGTTCTGGTCACAACAGCAATGGTCACTATTTTCTTCTCCCTCTACCTAGTTCTTTTTCTTGAGAGGGGTTTTTCCATATGTTTTATGCTCTTTTAAATATTACCTAGCACTTGCATCATCTCTACTCCAAAAAGACACCACAGCAACACAACAGGCATTTTCAGATACACAAAACGTGAAGTTAAACACCGGTGTTGGCATATCTACTTAAATCAAAGATGTCTTAGAGATGAACAAAGAGAACTGGTAAATGTTAGATGAGCCAAAACAAATGAGGAATTTCATATTAAATACATCAGAAGATTACAGTTTTCAACAGTTACGTAGTGGTTTACAAAATCTTGTAGATTAGCATTATATTCAGGTGGTGAAATTGAACCAAAAGAATTAAGCTTCCTAGGCAGATGAGAAGCTGGTGCCAAAGAATAAAAGGAATATGGATTTTCCAGCTCAAGTTGTTCAGCTTTTTATTCCCAACACAGCTAAGATTTCCTACCTGCTTTCTCCTTCCCAATAATTTTTTATATTATCTGCTTTCAATCAACTTGAAGCAACAAGTAATCTTAAAGATATTCAGCTACCCTCTCAAATATTGTACTACTACTCCACCTGTGAAAAATACATTAAAAAATAATTCAAGGAGATGGAGGCCTCGTTGTATAGCCAGTCACCATCATCTTCCTCAGGTGAGTTGAGTTCTTAAGATGAGTCCAACCTCTTTTTATCTTTTCTTGCAAAAGCTGTTTCATTTATAATCAGCTAAGGTTTGGGGTTTTACTCTTTTTCCTTAAACAAAAATAATTGATACTGTCTGGGGCAGAACACAGATCTTTCCCCTGAAATAGTGGTTTACTGTCTAAGGTTATGAAATGTAAAAGGAAAAATGGTCTGATCTTTCCCTAAGAGAGTTCTGCTATTTGAAGTCTACCTTACACCTTATTAATAAGTCTGGTAGCATTGTAGATTGCCTAAAATGTCTCTTCAGATAATCCTGTTTTCATTTGCCTATAACTTTTTTAAACTTTTATAATTTGGTCTGAGTATTTTTAATTTTTTTTTATTAAGTCAGGTGTCTTCATCAAGCTGAAATGCTTTGAACCACTTTAGTCGATATCTTAATAATTTCTGCAAATGAGATGAGGATGTATGTGGGGAAGTTTAATTTGCACTGAATATTCTGATGACAACTCCTTTGACTAAGCTTTAAAGTAGGGAATAGAAGTCTGACAGAAGAGGGAGGGCATCATATGAGAATGACACAATGATTCATTCCTCCATATGAAAATTTGAGCCATTGGGCCAAGTTACAAATCTTCCAAAAAATTGCAGCCTGCATATCTGTTAGTGATTAACAGCTGAAATTTTACATCCAATGAATAAATTCATGCTTTTCATGGGTTTTTAGTGATATCCAGATTGCCTATATAATGCCCTCAAAGAACTGCTAAGAACTCATCTGAAGATTTTTGTATGTGAGCCAGTGGGGCATATGCAAGCCCCAAGCTATGTATACATTATAGGGCTTCAGGAGAAACACTGTCTATTGTGAGCAGAGTTGAGACTTGGCAATGGCAGGACTGGGGCAGGAGGTAGGGAGGGAGTGAACCTCAGAGCTGTACACCTCTTGTGGATATGGGAAACAGGACACCAAAGAAAGGAGGAAGGGGAAATCTCACTGGAAAGCCACTCTCCTCATAAGAGACCCATAAATTCTTCAGTCTAAAAATGTTGGGTTTTACGGGCATAACGTCATTTTATGTGAAACTGCAAAGCACACAGCAAGAGGGAAGACATGTCTCAGGGGGAGGATGCAGAGTTGGGCAGCCTACACAAAGCAGTGTGGGCCAAAAGCAAGGCCCTAATCAGACAAGAAGCAAACATGACAAGATAGAGGATGAAACAAAGGAAAACTGGAGACTGTTCAGGTATCATGGATCTCCATGTCCTAGGAGACATGCTATCTGTAATTTAGCTGCTTCCCAGATCTTGTCTCAGAGCCTAATCTGGCTGACCACTGTTCCACTGTACAGCAGAGAAAGCCTTGTGTTCTGAGCTCAGAGCCTAAGTCCAGGCATTGCAACAAACCCACCATGTTTTGTGACCCCACCACAAAGTATTCTGTGCCTCTCAGAGAGGACTTTTCCTGTGACAGAGTCAAGGCTTCGTCAGTAAAGGATATAGACAAGTCATATTCTCTAGGTTTTATTTGGAAATCATGAGAGCAAGGCTGTTTTTAGATTCTGGGAGCCTGGACTTAGGTTACTCAGGATCATTTGGGATCTAAGGCCTCTAATTGTTTTACTATTTTTTCAGCTTCTGTTCCTGAAAAAAACTTTGTCATCTCTTCCTCTTGCTTCCTAAGATGAAATAGGAGGAGTAGGTGACTTGGATCTTTGTTGCCAGTCCTGCACACCTCCCTGTGATCTGCTTCCAGGTAGCAGTAAACTCTTGCTGGCTGCTCTTGTCTCTCCACCTGTACCATATCACTAAGTAGTGGTCTCTATGAGCAGGCTGCACATGAAGGAAGACATAACTGCAATGAATATAAAATTACACACCATGACATGTTCTTCCAGTCATCATATCAGGAACTGTGAGGAAAAACCTGTGGGAGAAAAGCTGCAATAGAAAGGCAGGCCCATTTAAGAGAGAACTGTGGAAAAGGCTAGAGGCGATGGCCCACAAAGTTTGTAAGATGAAAGGATAACTTGTATGCTTTCTGGAACTTATTTCTGGGGGATCTACAGTTCTTGAGAGCTCTGTGCCACCTATTAGCAAATATCCCAGTCATTACACCTTTTCTTTTTCTAGTGCACAAAAAAGCTGACATCTAACACTTAATATAGTAGCTCAGAGGTGGGGAACCTGGTCATAATTTTGGATAATTAATATTTGTTGTTAATATGGCACCAGAATGCATAAGACCTGCCTCCATATTTAATTTNACCCACCCGTGTGTAATAAAAACTACTAGACTTTGCAATTACAAAATCAGATGCTCTTTTGCTTCCCAACAAGCCCTTACTCCATGCACTCTCTAGACTGGATGGCTCTCACTGTGAATATAAGAATGAAGCACTGCTGCCCATCAGCATGGAGTCTGGTCCCTGACCTGGAACGTCAGCAGGGTCTGATTTCCTGACGTGCAGAACTCGGTGTACACGCACGTCTGTGCCGATGGACTGCGGATCAGCGCGCGCCAACGTGTGACAGAGCTCAGCCTTCCTGTGCTCTCTTATCATCGCTGTAGGTGAGCTTATGAAGATAAACTGCTCTGCAGTACAACTGCTGCTGCCAACAGGTGAGCTGTATATAAAAAGGCAAACAGCTAACTGGACAGGTGGGAAAGGTAAGGCAGCATGAACACATAGTGTTCCATATTACAGAGTCCAAACGCCAGCAGAAGGCAGCAAAACACCCTGGCACCTCTGCCTGGTTCAGGTCAGAAAACCACATTTCTTCCCTCCTTGCCTGCCTGGTGCTTTTTCAGTCAATTTTATCATAGGTTTATTTTGTTAATCCAAGCAGTATGCAGCTGAAATATGTGGTGTACTCTGGCACTGCTCTCAGAGCAGGTGGATTCAAACACCATTCATATTCACTCCAAACTATAAACTGCTTGTGCCTATCACCAGCATGAGGGGGAAATAATCATGCAAAAGACTGATTGACTGAGGCTTGCCTGTTTAGCACTCATAGAACAAGCCCAATGTGCTATTTTGCATCATAAAACGTACGGAGAAGTAAATGCATCCACACAATAATGAGCCATTATAGCTGACTGAGCCAGCAAAGTCCAAAGTGTACAAACAGAGGCATATAGGACAAATCTGAACTAAGCACTGTACCCTGCCCTCTGCCTGGATCAACCCTTTACACGTATCTGGTAAATGATTTATAAACCTAAAGATAACAAAGTATAAAACTGTATCACTGTCTTCACTTTACAGAGCAAAACCTTTCTGAATAATTTGTCATGTCTCTGAAAATGTTTCAAATTTTGATGTCTGCTCTGCTGTTCACAGGTAAGTGCCTGGCATCCTATCTCATGTTATTCCCTTCAGGCTGGCCAAAACCCCTGTGTTACCCCCAGAACAGCTCTGATAGAAGAGAATTAACTGGAAATCACTGCATCAGGGACATACAGGAGAGTGGGTGAGCACAAGATAGCGTGGCAAATTCTGTGAAATACGGTGTGATTCTTCTCCTTGTGACTACTTTTGAGTCTTTTACTGCTCATGTAAGGAGGAAGGATGCATTTCTGACTGAAAGGCATTCTTACAGGATGGTAACCTGAAATGTTAAAATTGTAAAAAGAGCTTGATGCTGTTTCTATGAAATCTTCCCTAAATATTATTCTTATCTCAACATTTATTTTTGTAGGAAACAATTTCACATGCATTTATAAGGACTCAAAATAATCCATTTCACAAGTGAGTTCTGGAATGCCTGACTTGAATTTCTTAAGGAGACTGATTGTTTTAAAGCGCTCAGGCTGCCTGAATGCTGCTCCTTCACAGTAAAGCATAACCAGAGCACCTACAATCAAGACTCAACCTGTAAAACTTGGAGCAGAGGGAAAATGGATGGGGCAGGGCTACCAGATGCTCTTCCCAAAGCAGCACACAGTCAATGATCAGTGATGCACATGGTGCAAGATTAATTTGTTTCTCACAAAATTACAACAAACCAGGCAGGCAGTAAGTGACAGCTGACTTCCCAAGTGATTGCCAGCATCTTGACAAGCTGCTCCATCCACATGCACGCATTAAAAGCATTTCTTAGATTTGAGTGCTCCAATACACATGCAGTAAATAAATGATGTGAATAGCTACGGCAAAATGAGGGATACATAATTAGCCAATGATTAACCGTGAATTAATGAAAAAGGTTTTGTGAATTGTGACCACAGTCAGGTATAATCTCTCTTGTGGGTTGAATTCGCTTCCATGCCATATGAACCTGAGTTTTGGCTGCAGTAAGGCTCTGTAGGGATATAAGAGACAGAAAGGGACTTAGTCTCTTCTGCAAGTTTGAGCTCACCTATAAACCTTTTCCCCTTATTTGTCCTTCTGGATCTGCAGTTGAACTGGGACAATTCCTGTGTACTTGCCTATCTTCTTGAACTTCACCTCCTTTCCTCTGAAGGCCATTGTAACACAAACAGTGTCACCTGAAGCCAAGCTGGGAGCACAGCATCTTGCAGCCCCTTCTTTTGGAAGGCTTTACTTTTATCTCCTTAATGTCTCGTGTCTTGTTTACCCTCTTTCCCAGGTATCTATTCTTTAAAAGATATGAAGAACTACTTATTACTAATTTTTAATGAGCTCTTAAAAGGTTCATTGATCACAATCAGTTCAGTTTTTATTAATTTGGAATCCTTTCAGCAACAATGACGGTGGTGGTGAAGTAAAACAGACTGTAAAATTCTCATGAGAACCTTATTCTTCTTCATGCCCTCAAGTCAGCTGCTAAAAATCACTCCTCATAGGCAAACACAGTCACACCTCTGGGAATAGGCTGTCTGGACCTTTTGCTTTAGCCTCTGGAGAGTGCAGCAGCAAGGGATGGGGCAAGAGTGTGATGTCTTGGCACTGAGATAATTGCTGAACTCTCTCAGGTGTCTGATGGGGGTGTTTTGCCCATTCATCAAGGTTAAACTGGCAGCCACATATGGATGTAGGAAGGAAATCTCAAGAGTACCCACTGAATGGACCAATGGACCAGTGCTTTTTCTAATACTTTGCTGCACTGGAAGAAGTTCCTTCCCTAGGATTATCTAGGATTTTTGCCAAATTGCCTTGCTCTTTACCCATACCTGACAACTGTCCTGACCCCTGGCATCATCACACATATTGAATATGTTCAATAGCTAATTCTGAATTAAATGTCTGTAACTTCTCTGCCTTTGCTGATGAGGGAATGAGGCTGATGCTGTAGCTCTAAGGATTAATAATAACATCTCTTGAACCAGAGAGCTCTTGTGTCCTGTGATGTAAAACTAAAAATTGTTTAAGAATAAAAACCACTTCAAGCTTTAAAAATTAATAGATGAGGCCAAAATTTTTAACTCTGGGTGATATGGACAGAGCTGAAGCACTTAACAATCAATGACTTTAAACCTTGCTGTCAACAGGTATTAGCAAACCTGACTGGACTAATTCTATTCTAAGACTTGTTACCATCCAAACACTCCAGAATACAAAGCTTTTGTGCATACAAATGTTTTTTATAATTTGAAAAAAACATGGGTGTATTTGATAGGCACAAAAAAATGGGCAGGTGTTAGATTTTAATATAATTGCATTGGAAGAAAGGTGATATCTGGGCCAGAGGTGGCCTGCAGGATCCACAAGTCTATCCCTGCTGCAATGCAGCCATTTATGCAGTGTACTGACAGACAACCACATCTTGACTTCCATGGAATGCCACATACTCTACAGAAATATTTGAGTGAGGAGAGAAGCAGCTGCTGCCACATTTTTTTCAGCATTTGCACTGTTGCACTGTGGTATTCTGAGTCCTCAGACCAAGTCCTGTGGTCTGACTTTGTGAATTTAGACTTAGAAATTCAGATAGCTGAAACACGGTAGGGAGGCGGTCCATTCTGGCTCATTTCTAGCCTTAGGAAACACACCTGAGTGGCAGACTTGATTTACTTTTTCAAAGTTCCCAACACATCAGCACCTGCCACCTCAGCAGGGTTGAAGTTTAGCTCTGTCCAATTTTAGCCTCTGTCTAAGCTCTGTCCTAAAGAGCTGATAAGACTGGTAGCCTTATGTCCACGAGCTGAGATTTTGACCAGAGTGTCACCATAGCCAGTAATAAGAAGAGTTATTAGACCTAAGGGAAAGGAGCCAGAGCAATTTCCAACTTTTGAAATTTAAATTCCATTGATAATGAGTTAAGCAATAGGTTTTCAGGTTGTCAGAAACTTGCAAGTCTTCAGGAACTAGGGAGAAACAATAGTGTGCACAGAGAGTGTTTGAAGTGCTGCTCAGTAATTGACAGTTTTTTTGTAAATATCACAAATCAGAGATAAGCCACTTTTCCCTGTGGTAGATATACCCCAGGGATAAATTTGGGTCCTAAGCCTAAAGATTGCTCCTCACCACTTATACAATACTACTCCTCTGGATAAAAACAGGCTTTGGGGTAGGGAGTGAAAGAAGGAGAAGGATATCCTATAATAAAGCAAGTTTGAAGATTTGTCTTCTTATCATTAAACTCTGCCATTAGATGTGTAAATGGTGGACTGCCTGATCTCCCCAGACTTCTAAGCACACAATGGCTCTTGCTACTTAACTTTTACAGAAGAAAATGTATATCAATTAAATTAGGTCCCTAAGCAGGCAAATGTGTCAAAACTTAACCCCGTACTCACCTTTTTGATTGTTTGATGAAGTGGATTGTTGCACATTCAGCTGACAGAAAAAGATGTCTTCCTGGGACAATTTTGTGGCTGCACCCAGCTGACTGTGTTGCTTTCTAGAAATCTATCCTTGTACAACAGAGTTGTGCTTCCATTCAAGTCTAGGATGAAGAGATTTTAAAGTACAGTAATTTAAGATCTATCCAGGTTGATTTTCTATTTTGAGTGCAGTTTGCTTTCTATACTGTGATTTTTTTTATTATTACTTTGACATTCCAGATATTTGATATGCCTTTTCATTATCTGACTTTTGTTGTTGATTTGGGTTTTTTTAATATACTCAATGCTGGATTAAGTGCACACTTGCTTTTTTTCACAAAGATGCCAAGGCTGTACCCTCAAGTTTAGTCTTAGATCATAGTAATCTAAAATTAGATGCTCAGAAGGCATGGCAGCAATAATGACTATTAACAGTTTTGCCTCTGGACAATGTCTTTAGGTGCACAGGATAGACAAAACTATCTGCTGAAGGCAATAATTATGTGAGCTAAGCATCTGCTTGCTAAAACCAGCCAATTCTTTTCTATAATTTGGTTTTTATATGAGAACACTGAGTGAATCTTCAAGAGATGATGAAAGGAAATGCTCTAACTGGTAACAGCTGATATAACCTCATCAACAGTTCACCCTCCACATGCGTTCCTCCTGTTTTCCCACTGGGACATTTACACCTAAATGTTTTTTCAAATCACATGTTTATCTAAGAGAGGAAAACAGTATTGAATAGAAACATTAACATACAATATGTCTGGCTGCTCTTCATATTGAGTAACCTGTTTAAGTACATCTTGAAATTCTTAATCTTTTTGCAGCTTAACTTTATGCACTGTGAGCCATTTTATTAACATCACTCACCTGCTCCTAACTCCCTCTGGTCTCACATCAGATGCTCTGAAATTCCATTCTCCTGGTTTCTATGCTAATCTTGTACAAGATGCACTCCTTCAGGAGTAGTCTGTATTCATAAAGCAAACCCTTCCACAATATTTCACTAAGCTGTTCAAAAGGAGGGGGAAAATTACACCCAGTCCTAGAAACTTAAATTGAGGCAAGGCATAGTTCATAGTTTGATGAAAACTCTACACTCAATTCAGAGGGGCTACTCTGAGGGAGACACCTGGTCTGATGACCCCAGATCTACATTAGAGCTAAGTGAAGATCTTGCTTTCCCTGTACTCTGCCAGAGCACAAGCAAATGTGCAACCCTGTTTGTCTGTGCAGCCACAGTAAAGACCAACAGAGCTAATTCTGGTTTTGCTGAAAAGGATCCTGCTAGAGTTCTTCCAGAGATGAATGAAGTTTGCAATGTTCAGAGACTTTGAGTGATCAAAGAGAGAATGAGCTAAGCCTGAAGCATTAGCTGGTATGTAAAGGCCCTTACCTGGTTTCCTCTTGGTACTTGTGCATCTGTGGAATGCCCCAGCAGCTGGGGACAAGCCCTTCAGAGACAGCTCCCAGGAGATGAAATAGCAGCTAGAAAAGAGTAAGAACTGGGTGCCAACAGTGACAAGAGAAGCCAAGTGCGGAGCTGGCATATCTGCCTCTCCCCAGAGCAGGCAAGTGCACTTCAGTCAAAGTGAATACTTAGCATAGTTAGGGGTGACATTTCTCACTGGATACAGATGCAGCCAGAGCAGACTGTATATTAAAAATTGACATATAATACCCTGAAGATGCAGCTCTCTGCACCCCAGTAGCCAAGAGAACACCTCACTGTCCCACCAGTGGAATGACAAGCTCATTTTTGAAGATGCTGGCAGCAGGAAAAAAACCCACAAGAAGCAGAGCTGCTTAATGATCTTTTTTTTGCAGCTTATTTCAAATCTGGAGGGTCAGAGCATATACTGGTGATAAAATTTAATGTTTAATGACCCATACTAACTATATGTACATTTAAAGAAAAGTGAAGCCTTTTAATGAGTCAGTTTCTGATCCCAGTTCAGTTATCTCAGTTCAGAAATGTAATCATGAGCTTACAAACTATTTAATATTAAAAAAATCCCCAAATTCACTAAAGAGAAATTAACAGCTCATAGATTTTTCTATTGGAAAATAATAAATTGCCAGAGAAATATTGAAATTTGGCACAAGATTAGCTTTCTCTTGTGCAGCTCTAAAATACAAGTATAGCACCTTAATAGACATATGCATGTAATATATTTTCTTCTTTCCCAACCTTCCACCAAATGTCTGAACTTTTTTCCATGGAGTTGGTAATATATTTATAGATGGTATTCCTTGGAAATTCCCTACCCTAATACTTCTACCTCCAGTTTATGATTTTAGTAACTTGGAATATGAAGAAATTGAAGTAGGAAGGAACTACTGGGACTGTGATTGTTTGCTAAGTAACTTTTCTAAAGTACTCTTTGAAATCTGTATTAAGAGCAAAGATGACAACCACCATCACATTTTTTTGTTCATTACTGTATAACCAAGTTTTTCTAATCTCCATTTCAAGCATTTTTGGCACTGAAAAGAAACAAGGTGAAAGGGAGCAGCAAACACTCCAGATATAGTTAGATATAGAAGATATAGGTATATCTATATTCAGCAAACATTTTCTTCTATTCAAAAAACTAAAGAGCAACGATATTGTGGATAATCAGGAAAGCCAACAATAATTACAAGTGAACTGAATTTAGCTGAACATTGTGCATGACAGCAAACATTTGATACTCTCAGTTAGATTTCCCCCCTAGAAAATTAGGAATCAGGGCACTGGGGAGCTGTGAGTGAGGTGATAGCTTGCCCTGCTGAGCTCCTGCTCTAAGACATAATAGACAAGGGTTCAAATTCTTGGCCCATTTGTTCCAAGTATGTGCAGGTCATCCTCAGGTGTCCATTTAAACCCACTTCACTAAATTGGAACACAGCTGTTTACAGACACTGGCCTCAGCTTGGCTGATGGATCTGAGCTCCAGCTTAAACAGTGGTTCATTAAAAATTGTGTGATTCAGACTGATATGGTTGGGCTATAGTTTGGGCTGTTCAGACTGGTTAGTTTGGGCTGTTTTAGCCCCAAATTAATTTAGGTTTCAGAATTAATTTATGTCTCAAACACTTGAGACTAAAAAGAAAAGATTTTTTTTTTCTGTACCAGGACCTTTCATACAAAGCTAAAGAGGAATTCTGACCTTTTTCTTGTGAAGAATATTTATTTCAAGATCTGCAAGGACTACTTCTGCAGCTGTGGTGACCTCAGAAGCTATTTGAAGCAATGCAATAATAAGATTAGAAGTGCAATATCTTCTGTTCAGGAAGTAATTTCTATGCTGATATTAATGAGAATAAATATCACTGATAAGCCAGGAAGTTCAGAAACCACAGATAAATTCATAGGTAGGGCTTGTGTTCTTTTAAAAAACTTCAGGCTCTCAGCACACCTGAGACTAGTACAAATACAGTCTAAGAGGATTTTTGTAACAAAATTTTGCAGTAAAAATAAATTAGTGCCTTAATTAGATTGCAACTTTATTTACTTCAGATTCTACAGCAAAATAATGATTTAGAGCATCTGTTTTATTAACTTCAGGTCCAAAAAAAAAGTTTCTTTCTGAGAATCTAAGGTAGGACCACATTTGATTTCTATTAAATAAACTACAGATTCAAAACCATGCTCTGTGGACATAAGCATATTTTTGAAGGGCACATTGTAACATATTTTTCTGATATTACAAATATTTATCAGCTTCTGTTTCAAGTGTCCTTGGAGCGCCCTTTCTGGCAGAAGAATCAGCAAATCAATTCATCAGGCTCAAACGACACATCCCTTATTCTCCAAGCTATTGGGACTCCAGCAGCAGCCAGAACACGTGGGGATCCATTGTGGCTGAACAGGTACCTCCTTCTGCCTTCCTCTTGCAGCACCTACTGAGAAAAAGAAAGCACAGGTCTGGAATTAAAGTGTAACATAAATCCTTTGGGTCAAGGGAGGAAATTTTTCTGATTTATCAACCCGGGCAAGGCTGCTCAGTAGTTACACACTGAATTTATTCAGTATCAAAGCTCAGGATATTCCTTCCTGTTTTGATCTGCTTCAGATAAATGAATCATGGGCAGCTTTGAGAGAAACAGCACAATACTACATGAACTGGAACCCGTTTGCCTTCGATCCCTCAACAGCTGTGTACGATGGGGTTTCTCAACAGAGCATTTCATAGACTCAGAGCCTGTGTGACCCTAAGTAAGTAAAACTCACCCATACAACACTGCTTACAGTTATTTTATAGTGTCATAACCTGACACAGTAAAAAACCAAATTATTTCTTGAAAAATTAAAGATTTGTTTTGTACTGTCCAAGTTTAATAGTTATTGAAATGCGGTCATTTTATTGTGGTGGGTTCTTTTTTAAGTACATTTTGGAAAAGCTCATTAAGAGCTTAAAGAATATATATCCTTTTAAAAGTCCACAGAAGCTAAACTGCTTCCTATAGAGTTGATTTAAAAAGCAGACAGAAAGCAATTCCTGCGGAGAAAAATAAAAGATAAAAAACTCCATCTATTTCAATAACAAAACTGTATTCAGTGTGGAATAAAACCTCAGCAGAACAAAACAGAGAATGACACATAGCAGTTGGTAAAAGCAGTATTTATAGATCAGCACAGGAGTACATGAAATGAAGTATTGTAAACTGTCTCAGAGAAATTGTTTAGGATTCTGCTAAAATTGGACACATTTTTGGGACAAGATTTTCTCAAATTTAGGGAACAATTACTAAATTATTCACTTGGACAAGCACAATGCACACATTATTCCTGTGGAGTGCTTTTCCTGTGAAGATACTGCAGTCCTTAGAAATGGACAGGAGCAGGAAGAACTAAAGTCATACAGTTTCAGTGCTTAAAATAGTTACTAAGAGAGCAATGTGTCAGTCTGACTGAAACCACCAATAGGAAAGTGGGTAAACTTCCTCTCCTAATATAACTTGAATTGAATATGCTTTGAATTTCATTGACTTAAAAGTACCTTTCTTTTTTGAAAATGAGTTTCATTTTTAAATGCAGCTTTTGAAAAGACCTTTTATTTTTTATAAGATAGGAATTTGACTTGGAGAGTCTCAGAGTGAGCTTTCCAGGACTGTTCCACCTGAAAGGTGACACCAGTTTCACTCACTCTGAGCAGAAGCAAAGTAGGAGAGAAGAGCTAAAAGCCATAATTTACCTTCCCCCCTGCTGAGGCTTCAGCTGGTGCCCTTGGGCAACTGGAAGGAAGCACCAGGTTATTCACTCACAGTTTCTAATACTGATATGGGTGGATAGCAGCAGTCACTTCTGCCTTATGACAAATTTACCTGAACACACTTTAGTCAGTTTTCTAAAAAAAAAGCCACTGTCTTTCCCATCAGAAAAAAATCCTCACAGAGAAAAGCCCTAACTGTGTCTAATTACTGGTTGTGCATCCATGTGCCTGATGGCTGTGATTGCAGCAGCTGCCAGGCAGACCCCAGGATGAGTTATGCCTCCAGAAAAATAATCCTAATGATTGTCATATGACAGGATTAAAGCCACTTACATAAACACATTCACAGGCACTCCCACTGAAGTATGTTTATGATTTCAAAGCAAGACTAGTTAACTCACAGACTGAAATAAACTTCCCAATGCTAATGTGACAGGAATTGACATCCAGAGTTTTTGAGAAGGCATATAGTAGCAAAGAAGCATCAAGCTACAAGTTACAAAACCCATTATGGATAAAGGAGAACAATTCTTCTCAACCTTACTTTTTCAGAGTAGTGATAGTTCTGAAATGGAAAGCCTACACAACCCATGCAGGAATCTGGTTCAGGGGCTGTATTTCCAGAAGAGAACAAATTTGCCAGATGCAAAAGCTGGCAAATCTGAAGACTGCAGCTGTTGACAGGATCTTGAAATTAATTCTGTGATATTTTTTTCCCTAATTCTATCTTTTCTAGCAACAACATCAGATCCTACATGAAGCTACTACAGCAGTCTGGGACTCACCTCCAGCAACAAGCTATTAAATCCTACACATCTCCTATCTGTCCATGTTAGGATATGGCATGTTATGTATTTGCCATTATGTATTTGATAAGATGACTTTATCTCATCCCACTTGGGTCTAAACCCAAAGTTAATAACTAATTCTCTGCATAAATACTGCATATTTTATATTCATAAGTAGAACTGAGATGTAGGTCATGGTAAATTGAATAAGAAATTGAAGAAAACCAACCATGAACTTTAAGTAGGTTGGGTTTAAAAACGCCTAATATTTTCAGGTAAAACATTTTTTTGACTAAACAATAGTTTGAAGATGTACATTCCTGCTTTTGTGACTGAAAACCACATTTTTGTTTCTCAGTATTTTCTTTTAGCTACATTTTTGAGAGGCAGGTGAAAAATGAAAATTGGTCACTTTGGATGGGTGAAAGAAGTAGAGCACATTTGCTTCAGCTGTACTTCTGTGCTCTGGTGCATTTCCATTTTTCCAAGTACTATTAGTAGATGTTGTAGTACACATCCTTTCATGTCTACACTTCTCTTTCCTCATTTAAACTTCTGTACTTGGTCTTGAATGCCAAAACCAACAGAACCCACAGCTACTACTGTGAGGTTTTTTTTTCTTACTCCACAGAGATAGGAAACTGTGGAAACATTCACAGTTCCTTTCCTAAAAAAACAATGATGGTGACAAATGTTCTTTATGACAAGTTCCTGAGCTTGAAAGTTTCCTGTGTCCTATTCATTAATGTACCTTATTTCAGAACAACTTTGAAGAAAGGACTAGGCTTCCATATTTCTTTTATATGTTATTAATATAATGCTAACAATTAAAAGCTTTTTCAAACTTGGCCAAAATTTCTGCATGAATAAAGATGACCTGTTGAGGAAAACAGAATGTATGGTAGCCTAATGGCAGGGTAGGTGAAGGAAGGCAATTTTAGCTTGCTTTTTATCTCCAAAGAGCAGATTCTGCATGTTGTGCTTTCAGGATTCTTTGTGAATATGGACTGTACACTAACTGGAACAAATTTGAAGCTAATGTTAGATCTTCTAGAAAGAAATCCACATTCTGGCTTTTTGGACATCTCTGCCATGCTCCTAGGTATGAAACTATCCTTAGGCCATTATTAATTCCCCTGCGTAGGACAATGGGTCTGAAATTGCCATTATTCATTAGCTGAAGCTGAAAATTCATTAAACACTTGAAAGAGATAAATGAGGTGCAAGTTCAGTATTTGCCATGTAGGATTTCATGTCTTTAGTCACACTACTTAATTATGAGCAATTCATTCAAAGATAAGGAGTGACAAGTGATGTTTATACTAAAGACCTCACTGTTTAAACACAGTCATGGCCTGTCCCTGCTGCCTGCCTTCCCTGTGCTGCTGTCTTGGATAAGCTAGTGCTCCAGACCCTAAACATTCCAATATTTTCCTCAGGAGCAGCACAGACATGACAGAGTTATTGAAACTCTTGAATATATAGCAAAATGCAGGACTGTAAGGATAACTATCACCTTTTATTTTAAATGGATATGCAGTAAGACTCCAAAGGTGCACCTGCTCCAGCTGAGCACTTGCTGGTCCCAAAGAAGTTGCAACTCTGCAGGCAGTGATGCCCACACCACTTGTGAACCTGTTCCTGAAGCACTGCTCTTTTCTGCCCATCTCTCTAACTGATGTCATTGCTGCCAAGGCAGGGGTTTGTGATCTATCTGTGCATTAACTGCAGTTTTCATGCCTTCATGGCAAGTTAAACCAAAATGGGGGTAGTTCAGGAGCTGGTTTGCAGATAGACAGCAGACATTCGTGGAGTGTGGATGACAAAGTCCATCAGTGAGGTGGAAGGCAAAGTGAAGTGCTATCAGCTACCATCTGCTATCAGCTAGTGAGGTAACTGCCCAACCCTCATGAGCCATTTTAGGGTTGTCAGGGCTATAAAATTAGGATAACCACTGTCTATTGCCACGAGGACAGTCTTGCACAAGGCTGACTTTGCAACCACAATATCAGACAATGCCAGGGGATGCAATTTGACAGATCTCTTGTACTTAGACATGACTAATTCCTTTAAAGAAGTTGTTCTGAAAGCCAGAGACTCAATACTCAATCTGCAAATCCATAGCTTCAAGCTAATGTCAGTAATTCAGATAATTAGTCTTGCTGAATTAAATGGGAAGAATTGTGAACGCATGAGTAGCAGTGGAGGATGAGGTGCTTATTTTATGTTATCAAATACATGCCACTCATGACAATGAGCAAATGGCTTTCACAGCATTTGAATATTAAACACTTTCATCTGCATTTATTAATAACTGGGAAAAATATTTACCCAGTGAATTTTCTTTTTCTCCCCCATATTTATCTTGACTTATTGTTTCAGCACTTTAACACAAGTAACCCTAGACTCTTCTCTACTGACTTTTCCAGCACATCTTTATGTGGCCATCTACAAGTTTTATCTCCTTGCTTTTCCTACACAACACGGATACACAGGCAATACCTTAGCAATGACAAAATCAAGGAATAGTGTTAAACTAATGAAAACTTCAGGTACATCTGTGCTGGTCATGGGGTGGAATTACAGGTCTCAAGGCATAAGAGCTTTGCTTCTAGTGCAATGGACAGGAGTATTTATTACCAGTTTCTGAATACTGCAAGTTTTTTGAGGGAAAAAACCTAAGACACACAAACACCAGAGCTCCCTGAGGCTAGAGAGAACAGAGTTCCTCTGAGAGAGGAGGAACAGGCAGAGAGGAGGAGGAGTCACTGGAGCCGAGAGTCAGGTTTGTCTCTGTATAGCTGTTAACTGGATGGATGCAGAGCATCCACCAGGCAGCCTGATTTTCCAACTCTTTCCTGACTCTTGTGACCGGAGTGACTAAAATGAACAAAATGACAGAAATCAGGATCTCCAAGTATCTCATGATTGATAAGTATCTCTAGCAGCAGCTTTTTGCCAGGCAAGGCCCTTACAGGGTGTCCCTCCCATGGGAGTGGCAAGTCAGATCTGAATCATGCTATAAATCCTTCCTTAGGGCAATTGCTTATTCCCCCAGCTTCTTGTATCCCTAATTTTCCCAGTCTTAGAAGAATCAAACTGCCTTTGCAATCTCTCCTACTCTGTCAAGTTGAATTGAAAACAGCCCACAAGTTACAAAATTACAGTGGCTATACATAAGGGATAAATATGTACCTACTAAGACAGCATGGTTGTAGGAGCCTTGTTTTGTTATGGAAACAGAGGAGGGATTCACTGTAGTCAGACATGACAGAAGTAAGAAAACCCCTCATTCCAATAATATTTGAAGGTAAAGATTAATATTCCATGGCTTTCTTTAAATGAGAAAAGCAAGTCTTTCTGAACACAGCAAACAGCGAAAGCTGTGGAATCCAAGTAACCTACATATAACCTACTTTACAAATACTGAGTATGGGATAAGTACTAAGGTACAGTTTCCTATAAACTCAACATGTGAGTATATAGAGGTAGTGAGAAAGAAGCATTTATTTTATGAGCTGAAATGGTTTCTTCAAGCAGAACAGTGGCAACTGGTATTCAATGAAAGTTCTACATACTACTTTCATCACTGTTGAGATTCATGTGATTGAACGTGGTCCCAGATGATTTTAATGCAGAAACCTTATGATCTTGCATCATACTACTGTTGTGCCTTGCTTTACATTTGATCCTCTGTAGTCTTAATTTAAACCAAAACAGCTGAAACAAAATACTCATCTAATCTACACCTGCTGCTGGCTTCCAGCAAGAGTGAGCTGTGTTCAAAGCAATTTATGTTGGCTGATTAAGTGTATAAACCACCCACCTGAGGCAGGTGCATTGCCATAACCATTTCATGTAGAGTGCAACATAAATTATTAGTATTTTGCATCATCTATAGGAAAAAATGAGCTCAGTAGTTAAAATGTAAACATACAAAATTATCCAAAACCCAAAAAGTTCAGCCAGGAAATAAGCAGTCCTTGTATGTGACTATTATGTTAAGTAAACAAACATCAATAATTACTGTTCTGCCTCAAAGACTGTTGAAGAGATATGTATTTCAAACAATATTACATCAAACCTGCAGTGTCTACTTTCCACCAGCTGCAAAAAAGAGGAACAATTCCTTCTATGAGAGATGAGTGTCATCAAGCTGAGTATCTGTAAAGGTGATCAACATAAGGCAGCACAGCAAACATCTGTTCCCTTTGAGCCCAAGCCACATCCTACCACAGCATAGGCAGGCTGAGTGCTGCAGCTGACAACCTTAGAGATAGAACCAGTACTCATTGAGACTCGTAATGCAAATTTAACCACCACCTTCCAAGGGGAGCGAGCCTTCCCTGTGCCAGTGCCAATCCAGACGGGGATAGGGAAGGAAGAAGGGACAGACTGATGAATTTCAGCCCTCTAGGGTCAACCTCTAAAAGTTTCTTTCTCTATGAGGCATTACAGGATAGTCAGCTTGGAGTGACACTTCCTATTCAGCTCCTTATTCCTAGTCATAGCAGCCACTGCTAAGGTGATTTCATGCCAGTCACTGTCTCCGTGGCAGAACTGAATAAGCATGTGAAATCCTGTCTGAATAATTCAGCTATGTCCTGCTTGTGATTGAAAGCTGCTGTGCAGCAGGGAGCTCACTCAAGGAAGGCTTAAAAAACATCCTTACAACTGCTGTCAGTATTATTATCATAAGTCCAAGGCCCGACTGTGCAAGGTGCAATGAGAAAGCAGTTATTGTGACACCTTCAAAATGAAGGCAGGAGTACCCAAGGGCAAGAAAACAACCACAGAGAGAAACTGACTAAAAAGACAACCATGGATGTTGATAGCAGCTGCTTGGCACTGAAAAATAACTGATTTGGTAGTTATTTAGAAGAAAGAATTAAAAACATCTTATTTGTAATTTCAAACTGGCTTTGGTTGAACACAGCACTGATGACTATAAAGTGCAGCTTCCTCTTGGTGTCTCTGTTGAAATATTTATGGTGCTACATTTGCTGTGGAGTTCAGGCAGGAGGCTCAGTGCTGAAAGATCCACCACAAGCTTCCTGATGGCCTGAGATCCTATACATCCCCACATTACATTGTGGGCAGGATGCAGTCTGAATTTTGCTATGGTACCTCAAAAAGCAGCTACTTTATAGCGAAGCTGCATGTGCTGACTTTTGGGTTTTAATTTAGAAGAGCTTGCAGTAATGAGGAAGAGCCTATTTAAAACATTTACCATGGTGAACTGTAAGAGACTGGACTAAAGCCCCTCATCTGTCATTTGCCTCATGACCATCGAAATGACTGGAAACTGATTACCCAAAGAACCCCAAGAGGGGAGGAAGGACTTTTGCACAGGAAGGTNTAACTTTTGCTGAGTGTACAAATAATTCAATCAGAGTTATACTTTGTGGATTACAGAAATAATTTTTCTACAAATAATAAAATTACTTCCCTTTTTGTTATTCAGGATTACACAGTTCCGTACTCCTTTCTCATCCTCTCTAACCCAGGTTAAGGTCTATTTTCATTTTTGTAATAATTGCCACAGGATTAGATCTAGCCCAAGTACAACTCCAGGTACTGTTTATAGCAACCAAAGATTATTCTGTGCCTCACTAAAATGTTCTGGCTACCTTGATCTATCAAGTCAACTGTATCAGGAACAGCATATGCAGCAGCAATTACAAAATAAGAGATTTACAAAAAAGTTCCTTCTCTTGAAATTATGGATTTTGTAATTAAGGCATGCTAGTCTGAAACCAGAAATGGAAGCTGAAGGATTTTTGGAGAATTGCTCATCAGCCAGATCCCTCTTTCCCACAGTGAAAGCTTTGAAGTTACATTATTAGTGGGAGCAGTGACAACTGAGGACAGGATCTTATTCTACAGAATCTTCCTTTTCAGGTCTTAACTAACATGTAAAATTGCATTCTGGAAATGGAGGGGCAGTCACCAACACATGCTGAAAATTTACTCACACTCTCCTAAAATCAACTTCTGAAAGAACAATTAATGAGTTAGCAGAGATTAGCACATAAAAAGACTGCATCACCTGCATTGTAACCAGTTGATTAGAAGAAATGAGTCTCAGGAGAACCAGGAACAGATAACTGTATTTGTCTCAGAAGTTCACTAGACAGCCTGGGCAAGCCAAGTTTGCTCTGAATCTTTTTCAAATTGAACTAATCTGCACTGAAATCTGCTAGCTTGAGATTGCTGTTAATATTAGTCCAGAAAGGGAACTCTCAGAGAAATGCCTTGAAATTGTGAGTTCTGGTTCTGAGCAAAGATTGAAAGCAGCTCATCTGTGTCAATAAATTGGCTGGCAAAGACTGGATCTGTCCTTTGCATTTGACCCTGGTACAAGTGATAAGTCTTCTCATACAAGTCCTGCAGTATCAGGATTCAATCAAGTAAGAGAGTTGATCTTACCATCCCCTCAAATTGGACATCCTGAAATGCGTGTGTTTCAGGCTCACAGAAAATGGCTTACAGCACTGAAGAGGACAGATGTGAATTCATTACCTTTCTAGTACAAGTTCACTCGACGTGCAACAGCGCTACCAATCATTATGTCCAATGCAAATAATGGATTGTAAGTGTTTCTGTCTCATTATCTTGTGACAGGATTGTTATTAACTTGTGACTAAACAACAGTTTTATAGAAAGTCTCCTCAAGGACAGTAGATATATATATA